>JAVSBS010001322.1:0-13708 GCA_033124195.1 Coracias cyanogaster
TCACTGAGAGGGTGGTTAGGCACTGGAACAGGCTGCCCAGGGAGGTGGAGTCACCATCCCTGGAGGTGTTTAAAGAATGAACAGATGCAGTGCTTGAGGATATGGTGTAGTGGTTAGAGAACCTCCTCTCTGCTAGGAGCAAGGTTGGACTTGATGACCCTGGAGGTCCTTTCCAACCATAATGATTCTGTGATTCTGTGATTCTGTGACACAGTCTCCCATAATACCATGATAGAGAAGCTGTTGATATATTGGCTGGGTGAGTAGACGGTGAGGTAGAGTGAAAACTGGCTGAACAGATGGGCCAGAAGATGGCGGTCAGCAGTGCCAAATCCAGTTGGGGGCCAGTGACTAGTCGTGTACCGTAGGGGTCAATTATGGATCCAGTCCTGTTTCACAGCTACATTAATGATCTGGATGATGGGGCAGAATGTACCTTTGCAAGTTTGCAAATGACACCAAACTGGGAGTAACGGCTGGTATGCCAGAGGTCTGTGCAATCCAGAGGGACTGGAGAAATGGGCTGACAGGAACTTTGTGAAGTTCAACCGTGGTATATGCAAAGTGCTGCACCTGGGGAAGAACACTCCTATGCACTGATATATGCTGGGGCCCACCCATGTGGAAAGTAGCTTGGCAGAAAAGGACCAGGGTGTCCTGGTGGACTCTAGGTTGAACATGAACCAACAAAGTGCTGTTGCAGCAAAGAAGGCTAATGGTATTCTCAGCTGCATTAGCAAAGCATTGCCAGCAGGATGAGGGAGGTCATCCTTCCCCTTTATTCAACACTGATAAAGTTGGCCCCAGAGTGCTGTCCCCACTTCTGGGCTCCTGAGTACAAGAGAGACAAGGATATACTAGAGAGAGTTCAACAAAAAGGATTATTAAGTGTCTAGAGTGCTTTATATGTGAGGAAAGGCTGAGAGAGATGGGACTGTTCAGCCTGAAGAAGAGAAGGCTCAGGGAGGATTTTATTAGCATATATAAATACCCAAAGAGAGGGTGAAAAGAAGATGAAGCCAGGCTCTTTTCCGTCATGCTCAGTGACAGGACCGGAGCAACGGACACAAACAAAACATAGGAAATTCCTTCTGAACATCAGGAAACACTTTTTTTTTACTGTAAGAGTGACTGAGCAGAGGAGCAGGTTACCCACAAAGACTGTGGAGTCTCCAGTGTGGAAATTTAAAAAAAACATAGACATGGTCCTGGCCAACCAGCTCTACGTGGTCCTGCTCAAGCAGGAGTGTTGGACCCAATGGCCTCCAGAGGTCCCTTCCAATCGCAACTGTTCTGTGATTCTGTGAAATGGCTATTTGCTAAAAAAATCTGAAAAGAATCTACAAGGGTTCCAATGCTGTCCAAAATTTTCAAGACATCCAAATTGCAGCTAAGACTTAAATGGTTCAAAGGTACACGTATTAATCTAGAAGAGGAATTCTAAAATATTTACAAGATATTTACCATTCTGAATTAGAAAACAAACTAGTCACCACCTCCCAATTAAATTTTTATCTTTCTGTATTTATTTTTATACTACGAACACAACTTCAGGCCAAAAAAAAATTTTTTTTATATTTTTTGTGTATATATATGAAACAGAACCTACAAACCTGAGAAGATGAAATTTTGACAATGTTGCGGTCCTCACAAAAGAGTAGAATAACAACGGGCAACACGCAAGTCACTGAAGGTTTGCTAACTTTGTCGGAATACTGACAGACAACTTGAAGTGCCAAATTTAATAGGACTATATTTAATTTCATTTAAAAGCTTTAAGAATACATATATACTACGAATACAACTTAAATCAATTTCTAAATAGCTCCCCTTTTCCACCTGTCTGAAATATTTTCATTTTATTTTCTATGATATTACTGACAACTGTAGATAAATTTATTTTTATATATAAATCTGTATAATTAACTCACATAGTGAAGGACTCTGCCTACCCTGGCATTGAACTTAGTTACTAAAATACTCTGTTGTAAAAATGTTGTTTAAATTTTCCTAAATTCTATCCACCAGAACCAATTTAATTTTTAAAAGTCTTAAGGAAACTACACTAGACTAGATAGTAAATCAGATAAATGTGCAAGTGATATTCGTATGGGAAGATAAAATTCTCTAAGGTTCCAATAAAGGCACTGAAGTATAACACGTCTTCATAGTTACGATGGAAAAATGACATATGAATCATTTATGTTACAAATGCATTCTACAGAATGGCTCTGTTACCTCCATTCCAAATATCAATGAGGTCATGTTGGGTTTTTACAGTCCCGTACATGCAGTCATGAATAAAACATTCATTTTTATGCTAATAAGGTCTGTAAAAATGTTCATCCAATAATACATGCCTTGCTTGTAGTTCCTACACAAAACTCAAGAGTAACATTCAGCTTTCAGGTTTTTTTATTTTGTAAATATTTCTTTAAAATTATTTATTTATGATAGAAGGTTTCTAAGTACTGGGAATATAACCACATTAAGCTTTATTATTCAAAACAAGATATGCTGAAATATTTTTAAATTATACTAATAAATATGATATATATACACAACACAGATTATAGTATAGTCACATTCATTGCAAGGTGTTTTTTTTTTCTGAAGTGAGCCATTGATGTTTCCTTCCTTTCATAACTATCTGTGTTTCTTAGTGGAATAGAAAGCGCCTTTCTTTTAGAGAACAGCTGACTGAGAAACAAATTTTCATAAAAGATTCCATAAAAGTAACAAAACTTCAAAATACTGTCAAGGTTTTCATTTCTTTTCCTGCCTGGTCATGCATAGAAGCCATTTAGAAGTATTCTGCTTGAACTCCGGTTTTCTCTCCTGAAGAGAAATGTGTTCATTTTTTAACACAGTCCTGGATTACAGTTTATCTTCAGAGATGTACTTTCAGGTGTCTTTACGGTAGATGTCAAGATACAAGAGCAAGGTCTAAGAAGCTGTAATAAAAAAGTTCTAGAACTCAATTCATTTGCTGTATTTCAGTGTTTAGTACCATTTGAGACAATCTAGGTACCTAAGAAAGCCATGTGAGCCTGGCAAACCAGAACCAACATGACATGCTTGATCTTGTAGATGGACAACTAGAGGCCAGGCAGGATATGCTGAGGCATTAAGATGACATTATATAACTTTTTCTTAGATTAAAAAATTGAGCATTATCAACACAGTCAGGGATCCCCAAAGGATGATACACGTGATCAAAGGTCAGTTATCCACTTATAGGCTTCTAGAGGCTTTCGGGACACTGTACAGAGCTGACAGGTATAACAGATGGGTTTTAGGGGAGATCCATGTCCCGATGCAGTGACAGTGGCAGACCAGACTGGAATACCCAAGAGGGTCTCAAGGAGCCCTACTATGAGTGTGGTGATAGTTGTAGCCCTGTGCTGCTGTGCTGACTGTAGCTGGCTGGTCAGGCATTCCTCTATGTTCTTGTCTCTGTAGTCAAGATACTATTAGAGTCACAATTCTGTTCTTTTTTGTTGTCCTGCTTTGAGTTAGGACCAAACCTCTCCACTGAGAAATTATACTGTGAACTGTATTCCAAGATAGCCAGCTACTTAGAGGCAGAAGAGATTATTCTTTGCCTCAACTTGGGTATTTTGAAAAAAAATCTGAATTTTTATGCTTATTTTCCCTCTTGGTCTCCTGCAAAGGTTTTTATGGAATTTATAGAGTCATATGATTAGGGATAAAACAAGATAAAATTTACAAAATCAGAGCTAAATGTTTAGGAAAGGAAATGGTGACCTGTAATAGGTCTCTAGTAATAATTAAATGAAGTCCAAATGAATTCCACTATGGAATTCGGGAAAAGTAGGCTTAACTTTGGACAATATTTATAATTTGTGAACAGAATAGATTCAGAGTTGGGTTTTTTGGTTTAGTTTGGTTTTTTAGTGGGATCTTTTTAGCCACATTACTGAACATATAATGACAACTTCTGCATTTAGAGAGGACTATCTGTAGTAAGGGATAAAAATCAAGTGAACAAAGCAAATACATACTCTCATTCCCTGTTCCCAAATGCAAAAAGAAATATTTATTTAGTTAAGTGGCATCTAGCTGTTCTAACAAGTAAAACATATTTTGGAAGGATAAAGGGTTCCTTATGTTCTTCACCATTTGAACTGTTTCCATATTTGCACTTTAGTGAATACTACTTCCAGAAACACTCTTGTGTCTTATTCACATCTTACAGGTTTATTTCACTGTAATTCATTGACTTCATGACACTTACTGCTAATTTTTCTGGATTTTGTTGCAAGTCTTTTTTGTTGTGCAGTACACTATTATAGAATTGCATAATTTGTACAATATATGACAACTGTACCTTCAAAGTTATCATGAAACTAGTAATAGGACTTGAATTAAAATAAGGGAATATATCTTTTTCTTTATTTAGTTTGACAGAGACAATTATGTTTCAATTTCCTTGCAAAAAAGGGACAAGATCATTGGCATCAGGAGTTCATTGGCTAAAGGAATGGGAGAAGAGACCCTGACATCAAATATATATATCACTTTAGATATACTTCAGCAAGAAATCTATAAAATCAAAATAAAATTTAACAAATTATGAATGAAATAATTTATTCTTCTCAGGTGAATTGTCCTCTCCATATTAAAGCCAACATGAAAAGAGCTTAAAAGCAATTTCAGCAAAGGAAATTCTAGAGAGGTAAAATTCTATCTTCCTTAGGAATTTCATAAAATGAATTTTCTTTTGCATTATATTAAAGTTCTTATCTGGTTGAGAAAATTGAGATTTTATGGTATAATTAAGCCCCATTCAAGTAAAACTTGTATATATTTTATGATGTATTTAATTACTTCACAAACATCATGCCTCTTTTATATTTCTCTATCAAGGGAAATATTTCCTCTGATGGTAGTACTATTACACATATTCTAAAATACATACGCATGATAAGGAGCTTAGCCATTTGCTTTTCATACCCATTCATAATCAATTTCTTAAGTATCAGGATTTCTGCTTACTCCTGACAGTGAAAAAGCAGACTAAAATAACCCCCCCAAAACCAATAAGGAGTATAAATGTTTCAAACACCTGCGTGTTTCTTTATGTTCAGCCTCAAAATTTCTCTGGTCTCTTGCATGTTCTACTTGTAGTCTGAAGTGTGGAGGATTTGACTATACGCTTTACAGGTTGTTCACCTCTAATTTGCAGCTTAGATCTTGGTTCAACGTAACCACATACTGTAAAAAAAAAATAAAAAATAAAAAATATATATATATTAATACTGCAAATACAAATAGGTGCAAATAGTTGCTGCAGACCATCATTGTGTCTGGGGGAAGCTCTAAGACTTAGGTATTATAAGTACTGACTTTCAAGCATAGAAAGTACTTGAACTTTCAACATCCACAGGTATGTTTTCATTCACATAGGGAAGCTACAAAGCCTCTTAGATAAAGCACCTTTTAAAGCCTATTTGTTTTGTTGGAAGAATTCAAAGCAGAATAATGGAGTAGGCTAAGCAGTTAAGGAGTGTAGACAACCAGTGATCCAGTGCTCCACTTCATCCCCACTGATTTAACATTATAGAACAGTTTAGGTCTACCTGAAAAAGGCTCACTCATGTGTAGGTCTGACACAGTCACATTGACCCTCAGAGTGCATACACTATTCAACAGGAACAAACAGCAGCAAAATTCAAAACCAGTTTATTAGAAATATTTAACCATACATTCTGAGACAACATTCAATATTACTACTGCTAGCAGCAGTTATTTACTGATCATAGCAAACTCTATAATTGTTTTTGGCTTTTGTTTGCTTCTGAAAAAATAATCTTTCTCATTATTTGTTCCCATTAAATTAAAAATAGTTTTATTGCTGTTTTCTCAGCCTGATTTTTTTATTCCTACTCACAACACCACAAGTTAATTTGTTGTGATTTTCTCTGATCCAAAAAGTGATACTTTAAAAAAAAAATCAGAAAAAGACTTACAAATTGCTCCTAAGTTCATAATTCCTAAAGGTTTAAAGCAGTACTTATAATATCTCTGTATCTTTGAGATAAAACTCTGGTTATCTTCACCTGAAATTGTCATTATGAACAATATCATAAACAAAGTAACTGACTTCAAACTGCATGTGTTTGTTACAATCTTTAGCTCATCTTAAAAAATACCATATTGGATTCTCAATTGTCTTGAAAATGTAACTCACTCATGGATATGAGATAGGAGATTCATTACTGCAATAGCTGCTATTGTCATAGCACAGGAGCCACCAAATATTAAACATATTTTCATACAGAGAACTCTGTTATATAGAATATAGCCACGAATGGTAATATTAATTCACAACATTAATGCTTGTTTATGTATTAATGCTTAATATTTCTACCTTCATTAACAGCCATAGAGTTTCATAAACACATAAAGTACTAATAAATAAATAAATAAAAACCATAGCTCTGGAAAGCTTCCAGGGTCAAAAGTTTAAATTTTAATAGAGACACTGCAACAAAGGCATTTTTCCTTGACAGAGATAAAATTAATACCAAGGTGCCTACAGTGCACATAATAAAAATGAGTTTCCAATCACTGGCCTTTTTCTAATATTCCATTTTTCCAGGTGAAATGAGTTTTACATGCCCATCATGCTTGACCTCTTTCTTAAACTCTGAGTAAATAGAAGTTATCCTCAAATAAAAATAAAATAAAAAAAGCTAAACAAAATATTTTTTTTAATTGTTGGAGTTGATAATACTTAGGTTTTCAAAGACTTCTTTCAGGTTGTGCCCTGTAAAACCTGAACAATACAATAATTCTTCCATGTTGACGGACTCCTGGAAGCTGCTTCACAGAAGTAAAAGGAAAATCTGTGAAATGGGCAAGATTTCTTTCTGCATCATACTTATTAGGCAAGAATGATATAACTGGGAGAGAAAGCAGGATTGTGTAGTGAGGGAGTGAGTGGCATTCTTTGTATGAAAACATTTTCAAAGTTTTCCTATCCCATAGCAAGACGGCACTTCCAGATGCTTCTTCAGGACGGTCTCATACAATCCCTTACTCTCAGTTATGTCATTTCAAAGCTTAACCTATGTAACACTGGTGGAAGTATGGGGATTTTTTACAAGGATTTATCTACTTCAGTAAAAGATAGCTATAGCCCATGTTAACTTATCTAAGGAAAGAGAAGGAAATCAAAGAAGACAGAAGCAATAAGAACTAGTGACTTTCTCCAGGTGATTCTTAATAAGGTTAAAATGTACTGAAGACATTGAGAAATCCAGTTTATACCACAATCATAATTTATTCCAGAGAAAGTAAACGCAATCACCAAAACCTGCGAAGACTAACAGAAGGTACAAGAAAATGGTACTGCTATTTGCTTACATGTTAGGGTCAAGCAGCAGAAATTCTACCAATTTTATATATAACTCAAAACAAATGCTTTGGGTTTTGCTTTACTGACTTAAAACAAATGCAGGAAAAACAGTGGTTGATACTTAATGCCTCTGACAGCTTCACAAGCATGTGAGATTCCTTGGCCCAGTTCATTCAGTAATTCAGCCGCCTTTCACTGACATCTACAGTATTGAGAGAAACAGATGAAGGCTTTTGATGTTACTGAGGGACCCTGAGAGGAAAATGTAACATGTTTTGACTTCACTTTCTGACAAACTTTCCAATTCCTTTCTCCTCTGCTGTCTGCAGTACAAACCCTTTGTTTCATCTCACTTCTGGTGATAAGGTTTCTTACAT
Organism: Coracias cyanogaster; assembly: GCA_033124195.1. NCBI lineage: Eukaryota > Metazoa > Chordata > Aves > Coraciiformes > Coraciidae > Coracias > Coracias cyanogaster. The sequence continues at coordinate 7,762 of JAVSBS010001322.1, forward strand.
TGCCCAATTTTGTTATGTGTCATATGTCCACTTTGGGTTAATCCTGAGAGTTTTGCACGAAGAAAACCTAAACCAGCTTCACCTCTACAAGCAGATGTAGTCATTTTCTAGAGAATCTTATTTGCTTTGAAAACTAGTATAGTTTTGCCTCTGACACTCCCTCCTGTTGACCCCATTTCCATGCTCTGTAAATTACATCAATGTTTGATTCTTCTTTAATAATTGAATTATGTCCATTGTAGCTCTTAATTATTGAACTAATATGCCTCACACACATTAAAATCCACTCTAAAAACATATTTTGTTCTTCACTAAATTGTACTCAGACTCATCGCAAAGTACTCTATACCTTGATCACTGGAAATGGATGAAAAGGGACAGTCAATCCCTTCACGGATGTATTCAATTGTAATGGGCTAATTGGTGTGTTTATATGCTAGAGCTAGATAGATCCCAATACAAGAGGACCTATTTTCAACATCACAGCATGATACTCAGTCTTTGTCCCAGAAGGGTTAAATTACACGTGCTCCTAATTACATGTCTTCAGCTTTGACAGCATCTGGACTAATTCAATTAAAATTCAAATTAGAGTATCGGGGTTTTTTTCTGTGGTTTTTGGTAGGTTGGGGTTTTTATTGTTTGCTTTGCTTTTGTTTTATTTTAGGAGGTTTTTATGGTTGTTTGGGGTTTTTGTCTTTTTTCCTTTTTTTTTTCCTGCAGATACATGGGAGAAGTAAGTCTCCCATTTGCCTTCTTTAGGCAATTATTGTTTATCTTTATCTTTTAAATGTTTTTTATGCAAAGTTTGATTTGTGAGGCTGTGCGACTTCAAAATCACAATTGCTTTTATGCTGCATAGTAACTTCATATTCTGCATTTCAGATTAAAAACTGCGAGTGGTAACACTTATATTGAATGATGAGAGATTAAAAAAAATACGTGCAATTATGTAACAAAAGAAATATTTTAACAGCTGTTGAGGCTGTTAATACTAGAGTTGAATTTGTTAGCTGTTTTGGTGTCTGACATACGGCTTCACTTTTGTGGGTGTATAGCCAAGCAGAAGCATAGAACTAGAAAAAAAGTGCTTTGTCCTCAAACCAACTAAGATCATCTTCATACTGACATATTTTTAGCTTGGTTTCCTAATGAAATAGGACATTCTGGTACACTATGTTTAACTGTGTGCCTGTCAGTCACTCATCTGATACCTTTCAGTCCACTGACAAATTGTAACAAATATTGAAGGCTTGAATGATACAAAATTCCATGAAGTTTCAAGAAAAAATTCTTGAAAGTGGACAGTGGTCCCTTAAGCTCCCTCAGTGATAGAAAAGCTGAAATATAATCATGACAGCTATCTATCTTTTAGAATCCCTATTAGCTGATCAGCAGAATACTGGAAATCAGTCAGCACATGTACTATTTAGATACAGCTGCAGCACTGCTCTTTACAGACCTGTAGTTAGGGGACAAAGAACAGAAATTAGGATTTAGGTGAGCAATGTGATACTAGAAAGAAATTGGAAGAATTATCCAATTTTGCTCTCTGTGTTTCCATAAAGTTATGCACCGGAGAGGTTTCTAGGGAAATAACATAAAACTCCATTTGAAGATGGGACTTGTACTTTGCCTCTTGGAAGAATTTATTGCTCCTTTTGAATCATTGTTCAAAAATGTCACCCCATTGTGTGAACAAAGTTTCCATTTGCAAATTTATTTGTGGCCCCTTTACAGCCATCTTGACTTAGATTAACACCTTCTTTTCATCTAAGCAGTTCTTTCAAGCTGTTTACTTAACATAGTCTTTTGATTCTTATCTATATAACTTGTTTCAAGTGTTCATATACTTCTGTTAATTTCTGCCATGTAGAGTTTACCATCCCAACACCATGTCTTGCTTAATTACCTAGAAGATATCTGTGTAACTTGTAAGTATATGAGATGTAGAGCTGTGCTGCTTTTAAGAAACTTCCCAGAAAAGCTGGATAAATTAAGATGTCATGTACACCTTTGCACCTTTAATCACTTAAAAATCCTTTCAGGTTCCTTGACTCTCAGAGACTATTAAGCATTATATTTTAGCAGAGTTGAATGAAGAAAACATTGATGAGTGGAAGAGTTGAGCATTTAAAAACCCCACCAAAAATGGAAATACAAAGGATATGCAAATAATAATAAAAAAAAATTCATCTCAGTCTATAAATCACAGTTTTCAAGTAAAAAAACACACCAACCCCAAACAAAAAACCAGTAAGATGGAATCACAGTTTCTATAGTACTAATTTCTTAAATGTTTGATGCTCCTAAGAAGTTTTGGTTAGATGTTGTTAGGTATAGGCAATAAATTATGAAGTTATTACCTCCTCAAAAAAAAAAGTAAAAATAAGGATCTTGCAGATTTTTTAGGAAACGGAAAAATCTGAGAGAGACTAATGATCTTTGTAGTGTCTGTAAATACTCTTTGTATTAAACACACAGGGTGGGGCTGAAGTACCCCTGCTCACTGTGTACAATATGCCTAGCATGCTTTAGTTGAGGAGGACACTCTTGCCAGATGTACAGTGGGACTGAGTCCTGGAGTGTGGCACATGGCCTGTTACAAGGAGTTCCCCAGAGACTGGAAAGAGATGGAGGATGTAGACTAGGGCAGGTTATGGCCAAGAAATAAAGCTATGAGTGAGAAGGGTCTGGCTAGGTGAGACAGAGAGCTGCATAAGAGGGAACCAGGGGTTGCTTGGAGCTGTATCATTTTCTTCTAGCCAGTGATAATTGTCAGTCTGGCCGTCAATGACAGGTGACCAAAAGGAGCCAGTTTGCCTTCTCTCAGCTATGCCAGCTGTAGTGGGTTAACCTTAGCTGAGCACCAGGTGCCCACCAACCTGCTCTATCACTTCACACACCCCCCCCCCCTTTCCTCTCCCTCCTCAGCAGAGCAAAAGGGGAAGGAAAATAAGATGGAAAAAACCCCCCTGTGGGTAAAACAAAAGCAGTTTAATGATAACAGTGTAAAGCTAAGCAAATCCACACGCAGAAGCTAAGAAAAACAAAGATTTATTTTCTACTTCCCATCAGCAGGCGATGTCTGGCCCCTTCCTGAGATGCAGGGTTCCAGTACGTGTAGTGGTTACTCCAGAGGACAAAGCAATGGCCCTCCCTCCTCCTCCTTTTTCCTAGCTTTACAGTTGAGCAGTTGTCACATGGTATGGGACATCCCTTTGGTCAGTTTGAGTCAGCTGTCCTGGTTGTGTCCCCTCCCAAGATCTTGCCCACCCCATCCCACGGTAGGGGGAATGTTGGGAAGAGCCTTGGTGCTGTGTGAGCACTGCTCATCAGCAGCTACAACATGGGTGTGTTATCAACACCCTTCTAGCTCCCAGAACAAAACACTGCACCATGAGGTCTGCTATGGGGAAAATCAGCTCAGCCAGAACAAATACAGCAGCTTTTATTCCTACCAATGTTTTGTCTCATTTGCACTAGCAGGAGGAAAGACATACATAGATTTGCTCTGACAATAGAGGATTTGCAAGAATCATGTATATTATGTTCCATTCCCCAAAATGCAAGGAATACAACCTATATTAGCAGATAATTTTTTCTGTTTCCTTAGATTTTAAGTAATTACACTCCATCTCTCCTAACATTTTTGTCTTTTTTTCCTACTCCAATCTTCTCACATGTAAACTTTTTTTTAAAAATTAGTCCCAACAGTCTTTTATAAATGCTTACATTTTAGATGTTGTACAATACCACACCTGATGTCTAGCTACAGCTCTAGAAAAACATAGGTCTCCCAGAACAGTGCTGTGTAAGAGGACAGGAGTGATGTATCTGCCTGCCTTGTGTGGATGGATGTCTTGGATGCTCTACATGCATATACCTAAGCACTGGCTGCTAAGTTCTGCATTCACTCTAGCAAAGATTGTTTACAAAGATTGTGAAAAACTTAAATGCAATAGATACCCAAGGTATGTGAACTGGCTCCCATAGTAAAAGAAAAGGCACTAGAATGCAGAAATTCAGTCAAGGTTAGTATTATACTTTTTATTTTTGTCATTTTTGCCAATGACAGAATGAAAAGTTAAGAAAACAGCTGTTCCATTCCAAATGGGCAGAAGGCCACTTTATAATTGTATTCCAAACAATGACTACTCAGGCCTAGAAAATACTCATCTGTCTTACTTTAATCAGATATGAAGGGGCAGATAGCTGGCCCATGGTTAGAAACACTAAATTATGCAAAGCCACATGGCAAAAGTAAAAGAAATCTATTAGGGAACAGAAGATTAGAAGATAAAATTGCATAACAACATATTAAATAGTGAGAGGTGTAATTGGCTGTATAGATGCTTTTTTTCCTTACACGATAGAGTGGGGAGATTTTTGATAATTTTATTTTATATTTAATAGTACCAAAGTTATTGATGGAGAAATTCCACAAAGGCCTAGAGAGCTAAAGATAACTTTAGAAGTTTTCTTTGATTTTTATTGCAGATGTTCACAAAATTCTAAGCATTTTTAATGTAAAAAACATATTTTTTTTTAGTTTTACACATACACACACATACATACATATACACACATGCACATACGCTTTACGTATCTGCTCTCTACACCATGCAGTTTTATAACGTTCTAATTATAACTTATCAAACAATAGAAATTTTTTCTGAACCTAAAGTTCCTCTTCGATGTACTCAGAAGAATGAAGGTGAGATTAAGAACTGCAATGGCTCAGTGGATGTTCAAGTTAAGAAAAATGTTAAGTGTTGTGGAGCTGCTGAGTAAATTCCCTTTTTTTTTTTTTAAGACAGAAATTTGGCACTTCAGAGCACCAGCTCAACCTAGTATTTGCTCAAAGTCTATTAGTTTTTATCAGATCCATCCTCATGTTGGTTTTTTTTTTTCCTGACAGTGTCAGTTATGACATATGTAGTATTTTGGAATTAAAGGTCATTTATAAAGACACGTACCCAAGCTTTTTCTCAGAAGGTCAAATGAAGTTATCCAGACATATTCTGTCAAAATGTCAGCAAAGTCTAATGTGCGTGTCTAAATGTGTCTCAATTTAGATATCCAAGAATGAGGACAATATCAGTCAGTTTTGAAAACTTTGATGTAGGAACATAATTTTCAACACTATTTTTCAGAAACATAGTACTTCATATTTCTTGTTAGATCATGGCTACATTGCTTTGAAAGTATAACAATTGTTAACAGTTAGTCCAGTCAAAGATTTAACTATTAATAATATTAAATAATTACTGATTCCACAGGCTTACAACAAATAGCCAGATTCCTTTGCAATTGTGAAAAAACTACTCTATTTTATGGTTTATTATTTAGATAGCATCTGGTCCTGATCTTCAGCAAACCTTCACTAGTTTTATATGTGTAACCAAAGCTACTCCTGATTTACACCATTTATCAGAGAGAATAGAATCAGTTCAAAATGTGTTCAATTAGTAGAAACTATATCAGCTTCATCACTCTTTCTGCAACCTGAAACAACCATTCATGTCATAGCGTAACTATTAACTACACAGAGAGGCACCTCTTCCTCCACATTCCCCTTCAGCTCTGCTAGATCTAGATAAATTACCATAATAAAAGCCACTAGTGAGTGAGGAAATATAGCAGAAGAAAGGAGAGAAAGAGAAAGAATAGCTCATCTGCTCCCCTATTACATCAATCAGATCCTCTAAACAGATTTTAAATGCCTGTGACACACTTTTCATTCTCAGAGTAATAAAATTCTATCATGCAACTAGTAGAAAACATCACTCACATGTCTAACAAAAAAGCAGCTAGCATAAAAACCAAACATTAGATGTTTATGGTTAGCTAGCATGCTGTTTCCATAATCTAGTTCAGTGAATAAGTAATATAAACTTTCACAGGAGGAACACAAATTCCCATGTTAAGCTTATGTAGGAAGAAT
>JAVSBS010001322.1:13808-35703 GCA_033124195.1 Coracias cyanogaster
GAATCCGTAACATGACCACAACTTAGCATCTAAAGTGTGTGTCTATATATGAAAACCATCTTACCTTCAAATACAGAGGAAAAGAGAGGGAAGAAGAGGAAAACATAACCAAAGGAATCTAACTACATTGAAGTCATCTGTCTGATGGCTCTTTTTACATCCTTGTTGTGAGCAGATTCAGCTTAATGAACACATTTGTTGTGAACTCATTCTAATTGCAATGTGCCCAGGGAGCAGACATCCCGTTACTTAAAATGTTGCTACATTTGTGATGATGAACTGCCTCCATATTATTCTAGTAAATTCACTTTATGCTGTTTTATTGCAGTTCACTTTGTTTGTTCTGGAGATTTTGTAGGCTTTCTATTAGAAAAGCTATTTTCAGTCATTTATATGGGGGATGCTGAAGGGTAAACCATACAAACCACAACTGACTGACACTTCAGTTCCTTCACTGTTATGAGATTTTAAAAATTATTTGATAAAAGCCAGTATCTGCTGATTAATTTATGGTGAGAAATAATCCACGTTTGCAGATCAGTTTAATTTGGGGGGTTGTATGCATCCTTAAATATCTCCTTTCTGTTTCATGGTGAGTTTGAACTATGAAATTTGTAGCCAGAGTCTCAGCTGCTGTCAATTAACTTAGTTCTATTGATTGTGGTTCTTCCAATTGTATGTATAAAAGATATTTGGACAGTGTTTTTCGTCAAGGAGGTAGTTATTTATGACAACATTCCTACTGTTTCTAAGACTAAGATGTACTATTTTATCCCAAACTACTATACCTCCACTCTAACTAGATCTTGCAAAGGCTCTGCTGAAGATTTGTTTATTTCTGTGGAATAGACATTAGTAGAAGTCCTTTAAAATATATGTAAATTAAAACCAGTAGGATTAACATAACTGTATTTTATCCTGCCTTGTGTATTATTGGGATAAACAGTCTCATTAGAATTCTTCCAGCTCTCTTTCTTTGATTCTTTGTGCCATAATACAGCAAAACCATTGTTTCTTAAACCAGATTACACCAATTGTAGCCTCCACTCTCACTTTCATTTAAACACCCCCCACAACAACACCACAGTGCTGAAGTGCTGGGGCCAGAGTTGTGGGCCCCAAGTTGGAGTTGACCTGTGAATAAGTCACAACCTAGCAGAATGTTCTGTTTTTTCCATTGGCTACATGTTCCAGAGGCAGAACCTCGCCCACCTGTGTCTCTGTGACTCTGCCCTCATCGAGGTGGTCATGGTAGAGGTGGTAAGCAAGGCCAGGATTATATCAACCAGGAGCTGATTAGTCAAATAAGCTTCTTGTTGGGTGTGACTTCTGTTGGGGCTGGTTGCATCTTGCTGAGCTCTCTTGGTGGTGCATTTTTGTATGGGGGGCCACTGAAAGAGCCATATCTGTCTGTTGTGTCCAGTAGGCAATACTAACACCATAGTGGGCAGCAAAGAAGCTAGACCCACAGGATTTTGTGGCAAGACTGTCTGAAAGAGGACTTCCGAGGGGATGTTGCTGAGTTAGGGGTTGGCCTGTGTGATCAGGCAACAGATGGCAGCATAAAATGATGATAGCCGAATCAGCATAACAAGTACCCAGTTCTCTTTATCATGGACTCACCACTTTTCACTTCTAACTGTTCCCTCAGTATCTAGTCAAATATAGCTTGAAACCTTCTGGGATGGTATGACAACACATTCCATATTTATCTGCTGCAGCCAGCAAGGAATCCTCAGCTGAATAGGAAATTTTAAAAAAGCAAATTTCTGTCTCTCATTTTTTGGGTTTTCGAGGGCAGGGGATTGGTTTTTGTTGTTTTTCTCCTCATCCTTCTATTCAAAACACTTTCTTTATAGCAAGAAGGATCAAAGGATATTCCAACCCCATGTTCAAAGGGGTTAAGGAAAGAATAAATTGGGATCAGTTTGCTACTGGGAGCAAACCTGAGTTCTTCCTTTTGTTATTCTTTCTTTAATACTGGTGAGAAATCAACAGCTGTGTCTGGAGATCTGAAGATAAAGCTAATCCAGGGAATTACAGACTGTGAAGTACTGTGAAGGTGAAGGAACAAATAATCCTGAGAAAGTTTCCAAAGATATTAAGAATAAGACAATTATTGGGAGTAGTCAGCATGGATTGACCAATGGGAACTCATACCTGACCAAATTGATGGCTTTCTACAACAGGATAACTTGCTCAGTGGATGAGGGCATGTGGTGGGTTAACCCCTTTAGGCAGCTAAGCACCACTCAGTCCCTTTCTCACATACACACACCTGCCCTGCAGTAGGATGGGGGAGAGTAATGGAAGGACAAAACAGAGAAAACTCATGCATCAAGGGAAAACAAGACAGAACAATAGCTAAAGCGTCACCACGTTTTGGTTACAAATCCAAAACATAGCACTACGTGTGATATTGTTAAGAAAATTAACTCTATCCCAATGAAAACCAGTCTGGAGGGAATATCACCTGTCATCTCAAGTTAAGCAATACTTTTGACACTTTCTCACATAAAATCTTCATAGACAAATTGATAAAGTATGAGTTAGATAAACGGACACTGGGGTGGACTTAAAACTGTCTGAACTTCTGGGCTCAGATAGTTGTGGTCAGCAGCATGAACTCCAGCTGGAGGCCAGTCACTAGTGATGAGTCCTAAGGGTCAATATTGTGTCCAGTACTATTTAACATCTTCATTATTCATTTGGATGATGTTGCGGTCTGGGCGCAAGCGTCCATACCACCTCCCAAAGGGAAAGGGGATCAAGGGCAAAGCAAGATACTTCCCACCAAGCTCATAGGCAATTATTGAGACCAACAAGTATTCAACAAGTTTATTACTAAATATATTCGAATAAAACTGTATTTACTCTATGGAGATATCATGGTATCAAAGGACACCACGCCCAAGCACTCATTTTCCCTTAGTCAACCCAGTGTGGTGTAGTGTGTGTGTGTGTGTGTGTATATGTAAGTTTCCACCCTTTTCCGGCGTGTGGCGATGGTCGGGTCAAGGATGCTCGGCCGGCAGACTCGGGTGGTTCTGACAATGATGGCGAGTTGCCAGCTTTTCGGCACGATCGGAATCTCTCTCCGACGGCGATGATGATGGCGGCTTTTTGCCACAATTTTTTCGGCAGCAGCACGCAGCTCACGACTTGGCAGAGGCATGCGGCTTCTTCAGTGCAATGCTCCTGACTTGGAGCGGTGGGTTTCTTCGGTGCAATACCCCTGGCTTGGGGCGGCGCCAGCAACAGCTTCTTGCTGTAGTTTCTTTCAGTTTAGGCGCAGAGCTTTCAGCTTGGAGCGGTGCCAGCAGCAGCTTCTTGGTGAGGACTTTCTCTGCACAGCTGCTGCACGGGTCAGCGCCTCCCCCTCCCCGCTGCGTTCAGTTCTGGCTTCCCCGGCACCGGAAGGCACTCGGATTCTTAGAGCGGCGAGTTTCTTTAAGCAGGAGGCAGCAGCTTCCATCCTCTCCCACCCAGCTTCGAACCTTTCAGTGTTTCGACTTGGCGCATTTCCAGCAGCGGCCAGTGGTGGCACGGCGGGTGTCTGGCTCCTGTGCCGGCAGCTCAGTTCAGCTACTTATCCCCCTCTTCCTCCCCCAGCTGCAAGGCCTGGGGTGGGGGGGGGGAGGCTTGGCGGCAGCGAACTTTCTCTCTGGACGGCGCAGCAAAAAGAGGGAGTTTTTGTTTTCTTTTGAGTTTTTATACCTTGCCGTGTCCCTACGACTTTCGGCTTCCAGTTTCTGGCAGAACCATGGCATCATGGGGGCTGCAGTTCTTTGTTCGCTGTTTTAATAAGACAGAAGTCTTTAATATGTGAGGATCAGACTCCCACAGATGACACGATGCCAAAGTGCACGATCAGCAGGTTTGCAGACTTTATAAAACCTAGAGTAGTGACTGATACACCAAACTGGCAGGCTGAGTGAGCTGGTGCTGTTCAGGCTGTAGAAGGCTCTGCAGTGGAGAGTGAGGCATGGATATTATGTATTTAAATATCTGATTGGAGACAGTGTTGCAAAGATGATGAAGACAAACACTTCTCAGTGTTCAGTCATAGCATAAGAGGCAATACACACAAATTGAAACACAGAAAATTCCACCTAAATATGAGAAACACTGTTTTTACTGTGTGGATGATCAAGCATTGGCACAGGTTTGCCCAGAGAGGTTGTAGAGTCACCATCCTTGGAGATCTACAAGACCGAACTGCACATGGATTGACCTTGCTCTGAGCACTGAGGTTATGTTAGACCATCTCCGGAAATTGGTTCTGACAACATTGATTTTATGAAATAGAGTGGTGTCTTTATGACTGTTATGTAAAAGCTTTTTTCCTTGTGGTTACTCCTATCCAGATCTCTTTGAAAAAATTGTTTCCTTATCCTTATAATTCTGGAACTTATTGGATTTTTTTTTTTTCAAAATAAACAAAAGATATTTTAATAAACATATTTTATAATACAATAATAATATTTTACATATATAAATGTACAGTCTGTACTAACCTGGTAGAATATATGACATTCTACCTGTTAAATTTAAATTTATGTGCATTAAAGTTTGGGTAAAATAGTCACCATTGCTGCCCATCTCTTAAAATAATTTCTCCAACCCTAAACCCATTAGTCACTCTTTTTTGCATATAAAAGACATAATGAAAACTATGAATTCCTTTTAATTTACCTGTAACAACAAGGTCATCATATGTTGCAAAATAATAATTATTTTTTTTAGATAAAATGAGTGTGCCAGAAGTTCAAAGATATTACAAGAAAGCACAAGCTAGTTTAGCAATTCCCTTGAAATTTATTTTATTCACTAAAATTATTAAAGAGCTGACAAAAAAATATATGAACTTCAAACATATCACAAAATATATATAACATCCAACAGCTACAGTAACAAGAAAATGAAGGCAACATAAGAAAGCCCGGAGACAGGTATATTAACCTGCCCTTTGATGCAGTTCAGCCCTTTCCAACAGGCAAAATATTTGTTCTTCAAAGGTAATTGTATTAAAGCTCTAGAATTTATTCATGTCTGGAAAAGATGATTTCACATTCTGCACAAACCTGCAATTTTCATCAGAGGATAGAAAATCACTCCAAGCTTTCACTTAATTTGGTGATGGAATTTTAACAAGAACTTCCCAGGTTTCCCCTCAGGCACATCATTGATGCAGTTCTTTATATGTTGAAGGACATTGGGAAGATGCTGCTGAAGTGTGGTGCAGTATACTACAGGAGGACATTTCATTTGTAGCACAGCAAGATGGAATTTCCCAGGGACCCTTCAGGGAATGTATCATGTAGAAGAAATACTTTCACATATGCAAGTACTTCAGCAAACTATTTGCTCTGCTTTTATACTTAGATGCATAAAACTATCAGATTAATGTTTAATTTCTGCATTTAATTTATTATGCTTAATAGGTAGTTATTTGTTGGCGAAAAGCAAAAATAAGTGAGTTTTGCCATGTCTTAAAATATTACAGGTGCATGGGAGCCCTTTTGATATGCATGTTCAAAAATGCTGGCTAGTTTTGAAAGAGAAAAACAAGTTTTCCTATTAACTGGAGATCATTAATATTTATTTTAAATATTAATGTTGAAACAAGTATTTTCAAAAAAAATACCTACAGCATGTGTATTGTAGAGATTGGTGCTGTAATTACCCTGTTTAGTGAACAGTATAAAGCAAAATACTGTGTAAAGAAACAGCAAATTAGTCGACCCTGCTCCTTCCCAAGCAAGTTCAAGCTTGCACCAACAGTTCAGAAAATGACTCTAAAATTACACCCCTGAATAGGCAACATTTGCTGTCTTTTGGTTCTTTTCAAATCCTGTTGTGTTTGCTCTTCAAATACTGCATTTTCCTAAGGAATAGGTTAGCTGAAAAAAAAAGATTCTGCTTGAGCTTGCTTCAATAGAAGATTTGATTCTAATTTTCCTTATTTTAGTGTCAAACACTGGCAATGCCAACTAAACAAACAAAAAATTGCACTGACATAAAAAATGAGGTCAATATGATGACTGAAAGATCTGGATTAATTTTTTCCCCCCAGTTCCTGTGAAAACTGTTTTTAATTTTTGTATTATTGTGTCTCAAAATGAGTTTTTAAACATCTAAACATGCACAAGGTTGGTCACAAATGTTCATGAAAAGATGGAGTCAATTTTGAAGTGGATTAGATAATTTCTGCTGGAGTAACTGTGAGAAACCAAAGCCTGTTGAACGGAAGGAGATGGGTAGGTGCACACACACTTGAACTCTGTGTATTTATGAAGCTAATCAGGGCAGAGCTACTGATCAGTAAGAAAGATACAACGTGTATTAGCTGCACTAATATATTTTCCATCTACAAACAGCTCAGACAGCTCAGAATGAAGTGTGGGCAGGTGATCTTGATTCTGCCTGCATCTATTCATGCAGACCTGCTGTAAGTTAGACTTGCTGAGGTCCGAGAAATTAAGGCAAAGCTGGGAGGTGATGCTTAGGTCCTATTTCCGTTGCCTATTTTCCTATGTTTTTTCTTCAAATTAAAAAAAAAAGTCTTCTCAGTCCTATGAGTGAAAAAGATTAAAAGATAAAAGAGTACAAGGTGTATATTTTTAGGGTATAGAGAAGAAAAGTGGAGGAAGGCCTGGTTTTCCTTGTTCAGATTTCATTGAGTTTTAGGATTCCCAGGCATTACTTATTTCTGTGGGAAGTACAAAAATTCATCTGAAAACAAGCAAACAAACAAATAAACAAAACAAAATAAAACAAACAAACAACCAAAAACACCTGAGAGGTGAAAACAAGAACAAATGTAAAACAGATGACAACATTTTGGACGATAAGAAGGAAGGGAAGAAGATTTTTTGAAAAACAGTATCTCAGCTGAGAGCACCCCAATTTCAACTGATCCTATAAAGAAAGATAAAAGCCCCACTAGTTTTGTGAGATAATTAATTCCATTCACAAAAAGGCTATACTGTAAGAACAGAATTCTTGTAGTTAGCAATGAATTATGTGAAGAAAATCAACAACACATGATGTTTACAGGCAGGACTTCTTTGAGTGAGATATACAGTCTAAGTTCTCATTTTATTGTCTTAGTTTTCTAAGTCAAATTGGGATGCTTAGATACATTGGACTTAATCTGTTATAAAAACGACTGGCCTCACAGAGTCATTCAAGATTAATAATGGTCTATCTCTCACTACATAATTATATTGTTTTTATGATGTTTACAAGGGATCACTCCAGAAGTTGTTACCATTCTTAATTTTTTAATGGCTAAAGGATTACTTGGGTTCGGGGCTTTTTTTACATCTTTGAGACTAGAGACATGATCTGCAGTACATTTAGTGTAAGGTGGGTTCTGAACCTAATTGTCAGATGCTAGCTGAAACAGAAATTGCAGAAAGGTAAGTCTTCATGTACCTCTTTAGCAAATATAACTGTGTTGTCTATAAGAACATAGTGAGTTTCTGGCAGTTTTCTGAAAGCGAAAAGATATTCTTTTATCTGAAACTTTTATAGAGCCAGAAAAGAAACATCAGCTGATAAAAAGATTCATAAGATTTGTCTAGTTGTACAACTGGCAAAAAACCCAGTTGAGACAGCAACTTAACCATTTGCAAATATTACTGAAAGCATCAGTATGGTAATAAGACTGTACAGTGTCACAGGTTTGAAAAGAGATAACTAGATGTGTGTGCTTTTTTAAATGTTCTAGATATAATCTCCATTTCAGACTTTTTTTTTTTTTCCATTCATACCGACCAGACACAGAATATGAGGAAAAAATACAATCAATTCAGCCACCTGGATTCTACTGTCCTTGGGTATGCACCCTGATCTATGTAAACATTTGTTATTATTTAATATATTTTATTCTGCAGGCTGGATAGGCATTTTAAAAGCATTTAAAATAATTTGACTCTGTGCTTTACTATCTTTCTTCTACCTGGGAATCTAAGAGAGTCCAAAGGTATTTGCAAGGCTATCACACTTTCCCACAAGAAAAAAAAAAAACAAAACACCACAACAAAAAACCAGCAAAACAAAAGAAAATGGGAAAAAATCCAACAGCCTAATTAAAAAAAATAGTTTAACCAATAACAAAACAGTTTGGGTTGCATTCACCTAGTGATATGTCATGGACCAACACTATTATTATTAATGGTATAAAAATTTTTCACTGGAGGGTGAGTGCAATCCAAATCACATTCTAGACTCACCAGTTATTCAAAGGTTTTGAACTGATTAGCAAATACTCTCACTCTCATTCATCCTTTGTAAGTTCTCTATTGTCTAATATTATCTATTTCCACTTAACTGTGGAAACTGTAGTTCTTCTATTGCCAGGATCTTTATTTGCTGCAGTGACTATATTGCCATTTTTAATCAAACAGCTAACAAATATTTTATGACAGGCTAGCTGTAGAAGTTCAGATCCCATATAAGAATAAAGATAGGATTTATTTTACATCCAGTATTTGCAATTTCTAGAACTGTGACAGTGTCAGTCTAAAAGGAAGGAGTTATAGACCTTTCCTTATTTGGAAATTACTTTAGCACAATTAATGCTGCTCTCTCTGAGACTATCAGACTACACTCATAAGACTTCAAAAACAAGTTGGGAGAGCTGTACCCCACTATAGCTACTCTGAAGTTTAGAGAAATAGCTAACTCTCAACATTTCTGAAAAATTCTGAAGGCTGTAGAGGCAAATGAAACTCAAGTGTTCATATTCTCATAGTTTTTGAAATGTTGTTCAGTATTTAAGTAAGCTGGAGAAATAGAAATTGAATAGTTGTCTGATCATTTGATCCTTACATCTAGGATCAAAGTACTCAAAACCACCAGGTTTTCTACTCCCAACACCAAAGTTACCTGAGATATGTATTAGACACTTCAAAAGAAAGGTGGCATGAGAAATGTGAAGATAGGAATATATAAATCTGTCTGCAGCAGGTTGAATTCAGTCTGTCAGATTTCTATCATCTCATTCAGAAGAACACAGCCCAGATCCCAACCCCTAGCTGAGTACTCAGTTTTCAACATCAATGCCATTCATGCAGGAAATACAGTATGGAGCAAACTAGAGACCCCTCATACAGTGTAATTAACAACCTGACTTTTTAATATAGGCAGTCAACAGACTGCGAACTGAAATACTTAAGCCCCAGCTTGTGAACTTTGTGAACTTCGTGAACTTCAAAAGACTTTGGTAGTCAAACTACCATAGGGTTCCAAAAATTCAGTGCTCATCTAAACGCATTATGAATTATCCAGGTTTCCTGGTTATGCAAGAAAATCATAGTGTAATGAAAGTAGGCTCTATGACAGTTACAACACATACTTTTCTGGTCAGGCTGCTAACATCAGGAGAAAGTTTGGGCACTATCACTGTCACTATACTAGATAATCAGGATTAGGAAGTGTAGAAGCAGTCAAAACTTAAAGTAAGGGCTTTGTGCCTTGAACCGCTATTGTTTTATCATTCTATTAAAGTGACTCAGAAGTAGAAATTGAAATAATGAGTATAGTGCATTATGTAATATATACACATTTAGAGAGATATTTGCTAAGTCAAGCTGTTAATATCTTATGATTTGTATGAGGCAGTAGTGGCTATTAACAGAATTCCCAAATGATATTATAGATTTGTTGGTGTTAGGTGCTATGGCAAAAGCCTCAAACAAAACCCAGAAAAAGCAAAAGATAGTCTAACGCCCACATCCTAAAAACACTGATTCTAACTATTCAAATTAGTTTTACAATAGTCAGCAACCACAATGGAGCAGGAATTCCAGGGTGCATTTTGCTTAGTCACACTTAATGCTACAACAGTCAGAATTAAAGTTTGCTCATACATCGCTGCAGTATAAATGTATACAATTGAGTCTACAAAGAACAAGCTTATTCTGGAAATAGCCCCAAGCTTACCCATTTGCAAAGAGATGAAGTCAGAACTTTCAAATAAATTTGATTTATTTCCCCCAAAAGATGCCTGTAAGCAGCCTATGCAATTATCCCAAAATGGGAGTGACATTAACTAATCTTTGTCAGGGCTGCATCCATTTTGGGGAGATATATTCTTACAGTCTGCATTAAACCACATTTAAACATCTAAGTGGATATAAAAAAAAGTGCTTACAGTAAAATATCATACAGTTAATGGAAAGAAGGCAGCATTTGCAAGAGCCTTAATTTCAGCTGCATGAATAACATTTTCGTTTTCAGTGGCAAGGCAAATAACAAAACCAAGGAAACCAGACTTATTTGGTCCAATTACTGGAAAATCATCAATTAAGCAAGACTCAGTGTGTTTGAAATACAATAGCTGTTCTTATGCAGTACAATAATGAAACATATTTGAAATATTAATGATTAGTCTATTAAAAATACATAAACTTTGCAGATACAGCATTTTACTCTGTTTCAGATTTAGATGCATCCCTTATTGAACAGCATCACTCTGAGACCTCTTTTTTTTCAGAATAATTTATTCCCAAATATTGAAGAAATCATCCTACTCCTTCCAAATATTCATTGTTTCTTTAATGCCTTTGTTCTGGGAGAGGACGAGTTGTGTGAGTGTAAGCCTTTAAAAATATTTAAGGTAACTTAAACACAGCATTGATTTAGCAACATTAAAGGACTACTTTTTTTACTGTCTTTTACAGCACTTCAAGTTCTCAGTGGACACATAGCATCTGAAAATCTAAAATTCTCGTTCTCCTTTGCTATACACAAATTGTTACTTAAACCATAAATTTAAAAGGAAAATTAGAAAATTGTATTACTGGCATAGAAAATAGAACAGTATCTCACCCTTGCAAGATTGACCTCCATAGCAGATTACTGGAGCCTTGTTTGTTTTATGAGCAAAGTTTAGCGGCAAGAATGCCATGGGATCAGTATCAAGGGGTCTTAAAGGTCTGATAGCTGTGACATCTTCTCCATATTTTATGACATTACAGGTAGGCAAGCTTTTATCTAGCTAGTCACAGAAAAGATAGTCTTCTGAAAACTTGTTACGCTTGCTTCTTATTTATATTTCTTATCCTACCCTCTTTTGAATTCAACCTTCTAAACTGAGAAGGTTTCAAAATGGAAGGATGGTGACTCCATGCATGAACAGCAGGATGTGAATTAACCATATAGAATCCTGCACATCTAAGGGAAATTCCTGTGAGACTGTATTAGGACATGATGTGATTGTGGTGTTGGTTGACATTTTTTGACTGCAAAAAGAGTTGCTATGCCTGCTCAAGTGAGAATTGAGAATAGAATTAAGGAAGAACATTTTCTACAGAGGTAAGACTACAATTTGTCTGTTGTCATAAAAGATCAATTCCTTGTTCTCTTGTTCTTTAACCCATTCTGTCTCACTTAATTAATGAAAAATATGCAGTAAGACTTCTAAGACTCCTTTGTTATTAGGTTGAGAGTTGTTCTTTTCCTTCCCATAAAATTATATTTTTTATGAGTAAAAAGCTTAAAACCAAATATGTTTGTTTGTTGTGGGTTTTTTTGTTGTTGGTTGGTTGTTTTTTGCTAGTGGAATAATTGGACTAAGTAATTTTAAATTCAATTTTCAAGTAGACGTTAGAAGAAATGGAACACAGGAAATTCCATCTGAAAATGAGGAAAAACTTCTTTACCCAGTGAGGGTGATGGGGCACTGCAAAAGGATGCCCAAAGAGGTTGTGGAGTCTTCTTCTCTGAAGACTTTCAAAACCTGCCTGTACCCGGCCTTGTGCAACATGCTCTAGGTGAACGTCTTTTAGCAGGGGGCTTGTACTAGTCTCCAGAGGTATCTTCCAGCCCCAGCATTCTGTGATTCTGTGTGATTCTATGAACTGAAATATCATCTTCTGTAATTTGGTTAAAATACTGGCTATTTTACCTTTGGATAGTATGGAACTTTTACAGGAGAAAATCTGACAGTATCAAGTTTGCAGTATAATCTGAGAGGAAACAAGTTCCCATATATTGTATCTCTTTTTGTATCATGTCACAAGGAGACTAACCTTTATAGAAATATGTATGAGAGATGGTGGGTCAAAAAAACCAATAGATGCTGTTCTTGTATCACCCTTCTGCCTGATACCTAAAGAGACACCAAGGAAAGTTGATAGAAGCCATGGGAGAACTTTCTGTACTACTTTTTTTTCAAAAAAAAAATATAGGGAAAACACGTGGATAGTATGGTACTCCACATGTCTCCAAGATGAACATAGTTTCTTCAGTTTTAGACATATTTTGTCTAATGAATTGTTTTATGTCTCATCTATGTCACAGGTGGACAAGATCTGCTAGTAAGGCAAGTCAAATATTTTGGCTGGAAGAAAGACAGGGAAGCATTTCACTATGAATTTTGTCTAATTCTAAAAATCAACTGACAGTTACAATATTGCCAAATAATAATATAAAGAAGAAAAATATTAAGATTGTGTTCAGATAATCATGAAAATTTGGCTACATCTGTACAATATTTTGCAACATTTGTATTCCATAAATCACTGTTCACTTTGATGATGTCAGCAAAATAATATTCTGATCCAAAGAAAACTTAAAAATGGGGCAAGTGGGGAACTTTCTTTGCATTACAAACCAGAAATAAAGTTCATTGCACCTTTTGGGTTTTTTTTTTCTTCCGTTATGCAGACACCTCCCTTTTAAAATGTAAGAAAATACTTATTTGTTCATAAATGGAGTTACTGAATTGTTCCATGCTAGATGTAAATATTTTTCTCCTTTCAATACCAAAAATTGTTATTTTACTGTTCTTCTAAAAGAAAAAAATGCCACTATTAAACTTTGTTAGAATTTAAGGAAGTCTGAAGAATAATAGATAACAACTACACAGTTGAGAGATGTCTAATTTTTTGCTTTAATATAAGAAATGAATCTTCAATTGCTAAAGAGCTGTTTTATGAATATACTTGTTGAGCTGGAGGCAGTGAGGCAAGAAGTTTGAATGCCTGTATATCAGAGACTGGTTTGGCTATTTGTATTATTAATGTTACCCACAACCTGCATTTGTAACAATCATTTACATGAGTTAAGACCAATATTGCTTGCAATAAATTCAAAAAGGCTGTTGTTACTGAAATAGAATTCATGGACTATATTTCCACCTCCTCTATCTTTTAACATACTATTCATTTCATTGCACAGGAGATTACATTTTTAAAAGATTTTCAGTTTGATTTCAAGAAACCAGTATCATTCACTATTCTTCCTATTTAGGAAATACTCAAGAGGTAAATACAGTGTTACCAATAGCACAGACTTTTAGAGTATTTCCCTGTGAGAGCATGCCTGAATGTTATTTAGATTGAATTTAAGATGTAGTTTCTATTGTTCTGGTTCTTCTATTACATTACATTTTATATGTGAATAGACATGAGAACAAGTGAACCTTTACACAGACATTTCTGTCCTCCTCAAAAAAATGCAATTGATCTGCAAAATCCGTGTCTTGTTAGGGGGGCAGGGACATGTTCATTTTTTTTTCTTCTTGAATGACTTACTTTCTCTGAATTCTTACACTTAAGTTGATAGATGTTTCCATCTTCCTTGTCTTGTCTTAGTCAACATTCAGGCAACCGTGTGTTTTATGTGCTTTGGTTAAATGCATAGACACATATAGTCTACTTAAAATAGTATTTTGAACCTTAAACAGAAGATTTAATAGGTGGTCAATTGGCCATAAACTAGTAGCGCTTTTTTTTTTTACTACTGCGAGATTTTACTTTGTGCTTTGGAATGGTAGATGATGACATTAGGTCACCCCATGGGTAAGAAAACAAATAAGAATTAGTGGAAAGTACATCTGGGAGATGATTATGAGAATCTCTCACCAACCGTGAGAAGGCTGAGTGACAGGGGCCTGTGTCAAGCACCTGGACACACATGTACACAGCCTAGGAACAAAACAGGTATCACTGCAGATGTCCATTTCAGAAAGAAAGATACCAAGCCAGATTCTTCTCAGAGGTACATGGTAAAAGGACAAGAGACAATGGTCATAGTTGTGACAAAAGAAGTTGTGATATGCATGTAAGTAAAACAAAAAATCAGTAACTGCAGGTTGCCAAAGATTTTCAGAACTGAACAGGGATGGCTTTGAGCAACCTGAGTAATTCAAATATAGCCACTATTCAAGCAAGAGTTTGGTCTAGATGGCTTCCAGAGGTCCCTTCTAATGTTAGGTTTTTGGTGAGTCTTGGAAGAGGATAAATAAATTTTCTCTTGGTGATGTTTTTGTGCTTATTTTATTTAATATATGGCTGGTATTAGAGTATGGAACAGTTCACTGTTTCTATGAGGAGTATAATTTTATAACTGTTTCATAAAACTATCTGAAAAATCTAATCTATAAATATTTTATCTATTTAATAGTTGTAACTTTAAGGCTATCAAAAAGGGGGACACTTAGCCTACATGAATGATGCACTCACAGATAAAATGTAAAGCTTATACTAATAGGACAATTTCCTTTAATAGTGACAGTTAACATTAGTAAAACTGTGCACAAATAATGCTGGGCTTTAGTAGTATTGACCTCTTTGACACTAGAGTACTTCAGTTTGCTTCAAAAGTAATTGCTGTGGGATTCCTTAAGTCTTATATTTAGATAACCATAAATGCTTTTTTCTAGGTTGCTCAGTAACTTTTTGTCCTCACCTAGCTTTTCTATTTGTATAGAACAGGGTCAAATCTTTTTAGCCATAATTTCTCTTACATTTTAATCCCTCTAACCTGGCCTTAATTGCTCTTTGCAGACGTCCAGTAATGATTTAGAGAACAGTTAATAGACATTATTCACTTAGCATAACTTCCCTGTATCTATTCATGAAGTTCTGCAAAGACAGATTTTACCTCTTATAAATATTTAATTAATGTTCATATTTAGTAAAAATATATGAACATTATGGGGAAAAAAAAAAAGTACCTTGTTGATAACTTACAGATTTTCCTATCACAGGTTTTTTTTCATGAAATAGATTAAAACCATACCATCACTTGTTTATCCCGCAGTGTGGACAGGGTACTCCAATAGAGGGATTCATTTTGTAAGGCTTTCTTTTTTTTTTTTTCCTAAAGTAGCTTTATTAAGCAGGTGTTCCAGTCCCCTAACCATCCTTGTAGCCCTCCGTTGGACTCTGTCAAGTACATATCTGTCTCTCTTGAACTGGGGAGCCCAGAACTGAACGCAGTACTCCAGGTGAGGTCTCACTAGGGCAGAGTAGAGGGAGAGGAGGACCTCCCTCGATCTGCTGGACACACTCTTCTTAATGTATCCCAGGATACCATGACTTTCTTGGCCACAAGGGCACATTGCTATCCCATGGGTAACTTGTTGTCCACCAGGACTCCAAGGTCATTCTCCACGGAGTTGCTCTCTAGCAGATCGCCTCCCAGTCCGTACTGGTGCATTTTGTTCCTCCTTCCCAGGTGCGGGACTCTGCACTTGTTGAACCTCATTATGTTCCTCTTTGCCCAGCTCTCCAGTCTGTCCAAATCCTGCAGTTCTTAAGCCATCTCACTGTCTGTTCTTCTACCTCACACCTCCTGAGTTTGCTCACGAGGAATTACCTGCTTACACTTCATATTAGAATGAGATAGAAAAATGAACACACAGAAGCAGTCACAAAGTGAAGAACGTTATCTAAAATATTGTCATATCATCTAAAATACTACCTGGCAATTCCACAACCTGCTGTGACAGTGACACTGCCTCATATACATAGATGCAGGGTGACACTGCTTGATAACACACAGATGCAGGTATTGTACATCTTATATGATGCTATCCGTATGGGAGGAGCACAGATCCCATTGGCCTTGAAGAATTAAACTGTTAGTTGTGTTTTACCACGCTTCAGAAAATGAAAGGGCTTTTGGTAAATAAATCCAGGGGAACAGACATTCAAATAGAAGTCTTTGCTATATACAAATAGCAAAGTATAGCAACATCCAAGTGGAGCATCCACAGTGAAGTATAGGATAGTGAGCACATATCAAGCGTTTGCCCAGCTGGGGACAAGATCACTAACGGATGCTTCTTTCTTCTTCCATAACAAAAGCAAAGAGCAATACTCTGTTGCAGAAGGCCCTCCTCCTTTCCAGCAATTAGGACCAAATTCCACCAGGATTCACATTTCAGAGTTGAGAATCTCTCTTGCAATACCTGTTTTCAAAAATTTATGAAATGCAATGTAGCATTTTAGAGAACAACTTCAACACAATTTGCACTTTTTTCCACCTCTTCTAGTATCACTGACACCATTCAGATTAAGAAAGACATTTTGATAGTGTCTTCTTCTGCTGCTGCTTGTTTCTTTCAGTAGCCTGAATGCTTAAAATGAACTTTACAACAACAACAAAAAAACCCCCAACCTATTAAATAGTCAACAAAACACAGGTTACTATACATGCAAGGAACAAAAGGTTAACTCCTGACCCAAAAAGATGGAAGGGAGAAAATAGCACTGTGCATATATTTTTTAAAGTACTTTTTCCTGTTATGAACAACAACAAAAGATAATAAGCTTGTCCTTGTTTATTGTTTTTGCCTTACAAAAATCTTATCAACTGCCCCTCTCCAAAGCTTCACACATAAAAGAGCCTGTTTTGCATTTTGGGAGATTTTTTTTATTTGTTCCTATTTAGCTATCCATTTTTAACTGAACTCTCCTGCTATTTTTAAGTCACTCTTAACCCCCAAAATAAATTTACTTTCTCTCTCCTACTCTCACCTAAGTAACTGAGATGGACATTTTTTTTGGTATTTCATCTAAGCCCATTTTTCAATAAAAATCTATCCAATCACAACCATTCCATCTATGAATGAGAGTAAATACCCTAGTGAAGAGAAATTAGGAATGCAGAATGACAGGTTATTTTGAAAAAACTTCATAGGTATCTCTTCACACTCCTCCACACAGACAAACACCCAATCTGCTACAAATTTCAAATCAATCACCAACTTTAAAATACAAGGATTTCTGATGTAGTTTGGTTGCAAGTTCTTATTCAAAGAGCTAAAGTACCTAACAGTAGTTTGTACCACCTTGATGGTCAAAAGCTGCAGCAAAGGAAATGCCCACCTCACATGCAGATGAACCCTCCAAGTGAAGGTAGTTTAAGCTCTGGCACAGAGAGCTCTGTTTAAGCAGCAGAATCAGCATCTTTGGAAACAGCCAGAACTCAAGTGGACAAGGCCTGGGCAACATGATCTAAGTTTGAGGTTAGCCCTTGTCACGGGACCCCCAAAGCCCTGCTTTGAGTAAATATCACAGCTAGCTCTGCTTTGGGCTACACAACCTTCAGAGGTCTCTTCTAATTTTAAGACTCCAGGATCTACAAATATGGATTCTTTTTACTTTTGAATATCATTTCTACTAAACACACTCCATATATTAAGACACTGCTACACTGAGTGGAGCTTCAAAGACCATGTTTGGCACCCACACCAACAGGTATAAGCCCAGATAATAAGTTCTGGAAAAATAATTTATCATGGGTATAGAACTATTTTTTGTATAACAACCTCCAACCCACACATTTTCTATGAAACTCCAAGAATTAAAAAGGAAAAAAAAAAAAAATATTTTATCCTACCTTAACAATTTATACTATTATCTCATTACTACAACTGATAGCTGAAGGGCTAAACAAAATAAATAAAAAAAAAACACCACATTTTACAGGAATAGATGAATACCTCCAATGCCTCCCACACACATGCACATTGTGTCTTTATTAAAACTCATGTCTTCTGCCACGCCAAAGGATTTTTATTGCTACAAGTTTCTCACTGTTCCTCTGATTTACTTCCCAATACACAGAAAGCAGCACCAAGAGGAGATAAAATATATGAGTGAGTAAATAGTGCATCAAAAAGCCATTAAAATGAAATAAATTTATGTCCTTAATTCTCTTCTTGGTTACTCAACCCCATCTGAAGTTTACAACAGCAGTAACTATTTAAAATGAAGACTACTTACATATTCATGTGCTTTTACTATTAATACTCAATTGAAAAAAAAAAAAATTAAAGAGTGCTTCTGTTTTGCCTGACAAGGAACTAATCCTTTAAGCTACATTCATTGTTATGATCCTACTTGGAGATTGGTACTGTCTCAGTCCATTGATGGTTACATAATGTAAGCACGCTTGGATCTCTGACATTCAGCTAGCTCGTCCTTTCATAAAGGGAGTGCATTCTGTGTTACATCTCAACCTGTGTCAATGCAGGCTATCTGTGAAAGGGATGCTCCCACTTTCTCCCCTTCACTGAGGTCAGCTCTAGTGAACCTAATATCATCAGATGAGTGGTTCTAAGCTGTACATATGGAAAAGCTTTGGGGGAATTTCTGGTAGATTACTCCTCCATCAAATCCCTCACTGGCCAATTTCTCTTTCAGTTGCATGACCACTAACTAAATCCTGCTATAAGGACATGATGGAAACATGGCCAGTGGAGGGCAAGTTGTTACATGGCTAGTCATGTATACATGTCATGACTAGATGGGGAAATAGAGGGAGAAACTTAATTGCCAAAACAGAGCTTGTAGCACAATTTCATCCACTAGTTCATCAAAACATTTGAATGAAGGCCTTAAGTGCTTGGTTTGGCTGTCCACTTGCCAGGAACACAGATAAATGGACTGTCTTGCAATCACCTTATATACCCCGGTTTTAGCTACAAAGCTTCCAGTGAGACTTTGAAGACAAGGGCTAGGGCAAAGGAGATTTTAAAAGCATAGATTTGAGGACCTTGATCTTCCTAGAATAAGCCTCTGATGAGCTGGGCCAATAAAGTTAAGCCAAAGCAAACCACATACAGACAGCAGAGACTGGATGCAATTAATTCTCAAGTTCGGTTTATCCAACGGACACGTGCGTATAAGAAATGCAAGCATTTCAAATGTTTTGATACCATAGCTTGATTGATACCATAGCACAGATGTCCTCCATACAATAGTGACAAATTCTTGTTCCTATTTCATATGCTTATCTACTCTCTGGAGAAATATCAAAATGCTGCTCCGTCAAGCTGCACCAAAACAGACTGCTGCTGTTCTGAGGAGATCAGAAAATGAAGCTGGACAGGATAAGAATATAGTGGGGTATTCATACACAACCTTGAATTCAGAGGTTTCATGCTTTTAAGTGGTGCAGACACCTCCAGCTAACTCTGTGATGAAGAATAAACAAACAAGGATTTCCACATGAAGCGAGGCCAAATCCTTTCCCAACCCAACAGCCTCAACCTGACAGAAGGGAATGAGCCAACAAAAGCAGCTCTGCCATTCTAGGTGTGAGGGATCAGACACAGCGCGCAATGTATTTCACGGAAATCCACATCAGAAAACACAGTGCATTACCTCAGGAAGCTACTTCATCTGACTTCTGCTAGATTTCACTTGGGCATTATTTCACAATTTAAAAAAAGCAAAACTCTCATGGTAGTAAGAAAATGAATTTCTAGAATTACATTTTAGAGCTAAAGCCAGCTCTAAATTGCAGTCAAAGAGTTGGTTTCTAATTTTAAATCATTTTCTGCCATTTTCTTTTTCTGAATGCAGGTTGTTTTGCTGCAAACTGAAGAACAGAATAGAATGATTAACTGACCTACAACAATTTTCTTTCCAGACTTTTGTAAATACCAAATTTTTTCCTTGTCTCATCAGCCCTTATATAAACTATAATTAAGCATAAAACCAACACGATACTAAAATCTGCCAGGCCACCCTGACACCATTCACTATTACCGAATAGGTCTTATTTACCATGAAGACAACATTGTAAAAGGGAAAATTATTTCTGTAAACTCTACTGGTCTGTATCCCCATCCTGAAACACTCCTCTGAAAAGAAAATAAAGTTACAAAAAGCTGTATCATCTCACAGGGTCAGATAAAGAGAGTGCCAGACAGATTAACTAAATGCCACTCTTGGGTTAGATGTCAATAGGATTAGAATGGACTTTGCATTGCTGTGAGCAAATACATCCACATGCCTCGTGGAGGGTTCGGTGAGAAGGCACATGTCCTGTCCTGTGGAGCAGCTCCAGACCTAAGCGGGAGAGGATGAAAGCACAGACTAGAGTGCAACAGGGGAAAGGTTTCAAATACATTCCTCAGCCAGAGACTAAATATAAGGAAGTGTCAGACAAGCTAAAGGAGTCTCTGATCAAAATAAAAAAGCTTTTTTGTCAACTCACAGAAAGCCTACTGTGTTATTCTTAAATGCACGCCTCCATCCAGGCAACAGTGCAAAACGGACAGCTGGCTAAACCTATCCAGAAAAGAAAAATAAGCTTCTGGTGTATTTAACAGATGGCGGCAGAGGTTATGAAATTGGTCTTTGCTTCAGTCTCCAAATATAATTTTTTAACATAACTGAGATACAACGTAGCCTTAGAATATTTCTCAAATGAAACAAAAGTAAGCACTTACTGCTGTACATACACTTGCACTTAGAACAAAAAACATGTTTCCATAGATGATATCTTATTCCACATTTCTGCTGTCTGAGAGAAAAAAAATGCTTGCTCAGAAAAATGAGGACTTTTAGCGTTACTTCCTTGTACCTCAAGCAAAAATGTTAGAGGCGTGCCAAGCAAAAAAAAAAAAACAAAACAACAAACTAGGGACATGCCTGAGTATTATATTGCTTGTTAGAAAAAAACCCATACAATAAAAAATTCCCCTTTCCCCTCATTCATATATAAGCTGCCTTCTACATATACTCCTTTGGCATGTAACGCCATGCCACCACACCCAGTTTTCAGATAGAAAAGAGTATTTCCATCATCTTTGCTTTACATCACATAGTTTAGGGGGAGAGATTTGTTTGTTTTAAATAAGTATAATTCCCTTCTATTACTTCATAAATCAAAGTCTTAATCTTTTCACATGGTATAGAGAGAACTGAAGGTATCTTCTCAGAAAAACATTGTTTTGTATTTGGGTTTTTTCTTAAACTTGCGAAGAAATTTATATCAATCATGTGAAATCTTAACCAGGAAGTTCAATGCCACAAAAAACAAGCTCAATGTAGGGTTAAGTTACTAGAAAAAGTAGCACGGCCCCACACTTTACCCATTTAAAAGCAAAGCAAAACACAGAGCATAACTGCTCAACTACAATTCTTCATTCTAGTTTTAAAAGTTTATAATATTTGTACGTCTTAATAATAAATTTTCTCATTTACAGAGACTTGACTACTCCCGAAAAACAAACGTCAACATTATTAAACTTAGAAAATTCAAACATCTATCATTACAGACTAGGCAGTCAATTCTCCCTCCACACATAGCAAGCTGATGTTACAAGTAGGGATGATACTCTAGAGCCAGCATGAGTTAGGTAGGCTGACCTTCTCTCTAATACATTACATTGGGTGAAAAATTCTCTTCCAACAGAAATAAGACTCTAAAATTTAACACTGAGCAGAATATTTTGCACATCCTGTTCATAGATATGTAATTATTAACCTAAAAATAATTTATTAATCATCAATCTTCAAAGAGCAGGAAAGAGACTTTAACAAAGACATACACATGCACAGATTTGGCAATATAATGCTTTCCAAAGCATGGAAATCCAGAACTAGGTCACAGCTTTAGCTTACAGATCATTTTCAGCTTAGTTTGAACAATAAAAGTCTTTTGAATAAACTGCCTGCATTCAACAATCATGATACACTCATCCACAAATAGAAGCTGCATTATAAAGTGTAACAGCCCATGTATCCACAGCAGAAAATGGATGGAGTTGACCAAATGTATTCGTGGGCTGCTAGTTCTTTGCTTCTTTATACTTAAAAATGTTTCTTTTTTTTTTTTGTCCTTCAATCTGAGTCTT
>JAVSBS010001322.1:53118-65093 GCA_033124195.1 Coracias cyanogaster
TTTACAGAAATTAACAAAACATGAATAGAAAGAAGATCTCCAGGAACACATAAATGAGCTCTTACCTACCTGTATTATCCCCCATGGTAAAGATTTATCCAAAAAGAGAGCAGATGCTTTATAAAGGAAGAACTAAATACTAATAGCTTTTGTTTGAAATACTAGTAGCCTGAAATATTTGTCTACTAAACATGCAAACAACAAATATGCTAGCAGAAATTTCAGGACTAGTTAATGAATTGTTCCAAAAATTTAATTTATTTTTAAGCACTGGTAATCCTAACAAAAAATTTCTTTTCTATGTTGTTGAATGCAAAAAACCAAATTCATACCTTTTGTGGCTCTACAACACTATGAATGGATGACAGGCTTAAAATATATCTACATCTACTAAATATCTTATTTCTCAGAAAATTAAATTTTAAGCAGCTGTACATCACATAAGGATGTTATGAGGATTGTTTGTTTGCTTGCTTGATTTTCACAAATTGAATGCTAATATCAAGAACTGAAGCAATTTTCCCCAAGCATAGGAATCTTCGGATATATGCAATGTTAGACAACTGTAAAAGCTTTGAGGACATCATGCCTTTTCATCAGAAGCCCTTCCCTTAATATTGCTGTCTACATTTTTTTGAAAAAGTTCTGTTTTCAGAAGAATTTCAATAAAAAGATTAATTTGTGTTTTAGCTCTAATTTCTTCTCATTTAGAAAATACAGACTGCAGATTCATCTTGAAGACCAATTTCCCAAAGAAATATTGGTTTTGACTGCAAAAGAATCTACTTCTAACATAGTTAATTCTTTAAAAAAATATGGTGCCTCAAAAATTGTAGTTCAGGATAATGTTACATTCCGTTTTGCAAAGCAGAATCATAGAATTATAGAATGCTTTGGATTGAAAGTGGCCTTTAAAAGTCATCTAGTCCAACCCCTTCAACTAGATCAGGATGCCCAGAGCCCTGTCTAATCTGACCTTGAATGTTTCCAGGAATGGAGTATCTACCACCTCTCTGGGCAACATGTTCCAATGTCTCACCATCCTCATTGTAAAAAATTTCTTCCTTATATCTAGTCTAAGTCCTCTCTTAATTTAAAACCATTACCCCTTGCCCTATTGCAATAGGGTCTGCTGAAAAGATTGTTCCCATCCTTTTTACAAACCCCCTTTAAGTATTGGAAGGCCACAATAACATCTCCTGAAGCCTTCTCTTCTCCAGATGGAACAAGCAAAACACTCACAGCCAGTCTTCATAGGAGAAGTATTCTGCCCTCTGATTATCTTCATGGCCCTCCTCTGGACCTGCTCCAACAGATTCACATCTTTCTTGTGGTGAAGCCTCCAAAACCAGACACAGTACTCCAGGCGGGGTCTCATGAGAGCAGAGTAGAGGGACAGAATCATCTCCCTTGACAGCTCCCTCAAGCCGCCTCCTCATCTGTTGTTACCACCTTCTAGTCTTGCTCATTTGGGCGGGTATGCTTTCTTTGACCTTCCTCTTCTGGTTGGCATACCTGTAGAAGCTCTTATTATTTTTCGCAAGTTCTTACTATTATTTGTCAAGTTCAGCTCCAGCCGCACCTTTGCCTTCCTGACCCCATCCCTACACAATCAGGCAGTGTCTCTATGCTCTTCCCAAGATACCTGTCCCTGCTTCCACTGTTTGTGTAGTTCCTTCTTGCTCTTTAGTTTGACCAGCGGGTCTTGACTCAGCGATGTTGGTCTCTTGCCTTCACTGCCTGATTTCTTAGACCTGGTGATCAAGATCTCTAACCCTCTATGGAAAGCATCTTTAAAGACATGGCAGGTCTGTTCAGCTCCCTTATCCCTGAGGGCTGTCTCCTAGGGGGTCTTACTGACTAACTCCTTGAAGAGCTGGAATTTTGCTTTCCTAAAATTCAGGCTCCTGACTTTACTCCTCTCCTGACCCATATTCCTCAGGACTGTGAACTCCACCAGTGCACGATCACTGCAGCCCAGGCTGCCTCCAATCATTGTGTCAGCTATGAGCTCACTTGCACTGGTGACCATAAGGTCCTGGATCACATACCCTGTGGTAGGGCCGTTATCTGACTGAAGATGTTATCCTCCATGCATTCCAGGAGTCACCTGGATTGCCAACAGCTTGCTGTACTACTTTTCCAGCAGATGTTGGGGTGGTTGAAGCCTTCCAGCAGGACGAGAGTCTGCGAGAACAATGCCTCCTGTAGCTGGAGTAAGAAGACTTTGTCAGTAGTCTACTCTTGATCAGGTGGCCTGTAGCAGACATCAACTACAAGGTTCCCTTTGTTGACTCTGTCTCTAATTCTTACTCATAAGCTTTCAACCTGCTTTTGGCTATTCTTCAGTGACAGTTCTTCACAATCTACCCATTTCTTGACATAGAGGGTAACACCTCTGCCTCTGCTTCCTCACCTGTCCCTTTTGAACTGTTTGTAACCATTGGTAGCCACACTCTGGTCATGGGATTCATCCCAACAAGGCATAGCTTTCTTGCAGCATGGTGGCTTCCAGCTACCCATTTGTTGCCCAGGCTATGTGCATTGCTGTGGAGACACTTCAGCTGGGCTGTTGGCCATGTCACCTTCTTAGAGGAACAACCTTTCATTCCTTTGAGGTATTTCA
Source organism: Coracias cyanogaster (assembly GCA_033124195.1). Classification (NCBI taxonomy): domain Eukaryota; kingdom Metazoa; phylum Chordata; class Aves; order Coraciiformes; family Coraciidae; genus Coracias; species Coracias cyanogaster. The sequence continues at coordinate 55,745 of JAVSBS010001322.1, forward strand.
CCAGTGTTTCCCTGTTGGCCCCTATTACCTCAAGTGCCCCTGACTCATCTCTGTAAGACTACAAGTGTGTTCTAGTGTAGCCAACATGCCTCAAAGCAACAAACTGAGGGCCCTTGCTAGCACCCCATCCCTCTAGCCTTGGCATGTCATGCCACATCTTGTAACAGGCAATCCTGATAGTATTGCTCTTCCCCTTCACAGCTAGTTTAAAACCCTGTCAATGAGCCCTGCAAGCTCCTGAGCAAAGACCCTCAAACATTAATCTTTTAATTAATAATTTACCATAAAGGATGGAATAACAGGACAATAATACATTTCACCTTAATTACAAACTTTCTTTTTGCATATTATCTTCAGTGCCATTATAAAGTACATTCATAGTATCTGCTATATTGATTATTTGTAAAAAAGTTCAAAAGAAACAATTAACCATAAACTTTTTTTTTTTTTGCCATTAGATAATGAAAATTCAGACTCTAGGGGGAATGGAATGAATACACTAAAGAAAAGGCTGCAAAAGTAAAACTTTTCTAGAAGTACGCCAAAAAATTTTTGCTCTAAGAGCAACTATATCATCTGCCATTGTCAGATATATAACTTTACAGGTTAACCACAATAAATATAAGCAGTTTCATCAAACAGAAGACACTAACAATGCAAGTTCTACCTAACTCTACTCAAATAACTGCATTATCACTCAGACAAAGTTAACAGCACAGTTCACAATATGTTGCCTCATTTCTTATTTGAAATATTTTGAGAATTACGAAATTTAGCAAGGATGAATCCCACCCAATAAGTTATAAAGATAGTAGCCAAAGTTAGCTAATGAGTAAACATTGAAAGGTATTCATTAAACAGTCAGTTACATATCAGCCTGGTGTTGAAAAATTTTATTTAAAATGTATTTTTAGAAAAATGCCAATCCAGGTAATGTCTTTGTTTCTATATAGTTTATGATTCAGTGTTGTCTTATTCCTCTCCCCAAAACTCTCCTGTCCCCTGCCACTTTCTGATTCTCTTGTGTTTTACTTACCCAAAGAGTTCAGTATTTAAAAAAATCATTTTTTAAAAAAGACCAAATATGGTAGAATAGTGATTATGTCTCCCTGTTTTGATTTGTAGTACAGTTTTAATGTGAAGATGTCAAAACCATAACTTTCGAAATAATGTACTAGAATTAAATACTCCACCTGTAAAATTAAAATTTTTCTGCAACAGTACACAAAACCACTTTCTGTTGACATTTCACTTCATTGGCAAGAGTTTTTCAGTCTCAAAACAAACTATTTTTCATTTACCTTCTTTTGTGATAAAATACAGATAATTCATTCAGAAAGTGAGGTGGACATTAACTTGGCATGGTGGAATTTCCAAGTGACTGAGTTCCTGACCAGCTATGATGAAATCACCCCAGAGGCAAAACTATTTACAGGGATAAATCGTTAGAGAATGAATATGATCTGAAGTAAAAACAATTGCCTGTTGGTGCAACAAACAAATACAGCAGAGGGACAAGATCAAGATTGACTAAATCAAATTATTACAAAAGAAACCCAAATTATAAGAAAATGTGCAGGATTCAGAAGAATTATTTTGTTGTATATGTATTGAGAGAGAGAGAGAGCGCAGTATTAGCTGAATCAGAAGTCTCTCATGTCCAACTGCTTTACCAAAATGAATGCATCATATTTTAAATTTTAATGTTCATGGTTAGAGAGGAGATACTTGAAATAGTGGCTCATACATAAAATACGAAGGGAAATTTTTCGATAGTAGCAGATACCAATGTAATAAATCAACATAACAGTTTACTCAACAGTTCATTTGTTGAGAAGGGAAATCAAGCACACAATATTTGCTCTTCCTGTCAGGGAGAATAAATATCCCATTTATTTCCTGTGTATTTCAAGAAGTGCCAGACACCTGTACTGTTTAGATCCAATATTAATCATTCCACCACCTGTGTGTCTTCTCATTCACAGTATCTTCCTCCTTCCGGTTCCAATCAATATTGTCATTTCCTACAACAATAAGGACCAAGTGGTTGACCTGACATTATTCTGTTTCTAATGTAATTAGCAAAATATTTGGATTTATTTATTTATTTATCATATACACAATTTGTTGCTTACACCAGAGTTTTGTTTTGGTTTTTGGTTTTGGTTTTTTCTTCTTATGGACTGATCATGGAAGGATGTTTAGGAATGTTACTAAAGGAATGTTTCCGAATATAGAGTATTAATACTGTGCTCCTTTTTCCTTAAGACCACTCTCTGCTTCACCTTTATAAAAATATATCCAATAAATAGAATGAAAAAAAACCTGAGCTTCATCCTTTTACATACTAAGTAATTGTAACCTTTCTGCCAAGACTTAATTGGCAGCAATGAGGACAATGTCCATGTAATTCAGATAGCCAATAAAACATTGGTTCAAGACTCCATTCAAAGACATCAGAGGATTAAGCTATAACTTGTGATGCTCAATTTTCTCCTATTACAAAAAGAAGTCAGTTAAATAATGGAAAAGAGAAGGAAAAATATTAAAATGTAGAAAATTACTGATATATCTACAATACCATTTGGGCTTACTTCAGCTACAAGCTTCTAAAAAAACATGTGCAGCCTTAGTACTTACACAATAACAGTTTAGTTTGCTAATTTCTGTAACTTATAGTTTAGCTACATACTGAATGAATTTGAGAAGATGAGATCTAAGGTCAGAAATCACTCAAAACTAGCTAAGCAATAGACTAGATTTTCTTTTATGCACACATAAGGAACAGAATATGAAACTTTGTTACCGCCTTGCTTTCACAGAGGATGTAATTTACTGTGTTGTATTAACAAAGACTCTGTACACAACTGTGTAAAAATAAAGGGAAGCTTTTAAAATTGTCATTATTACATATAATTATATGGCCTGAATGAGAAAGCTGTAAAAGAAAGATAACACGGATGGAAGAATTAACAGTGCATCTGAATGTCTCAAAACTAGAAGCAATCAAAAATATTGATTCAAAATCAGAACATCCATTCATTCTATTTCTAGTTTCTATATCTAGACTAAGTATAAAGAACTTAACTCTGAAAGTCAGTTTAGAAAAAATGAGGTCTACTTTGAAAAAAAATAATGAGAGAAAGACTTAATCTCTTTCTCACACAGTTGAGGAATCTCAGACAAGGAAAAATGGAAGATGAAGGACTGAAAATTCCAGGAGAATTGAAAAGATAGTATCTTAGCTTCCTTGAGACTCTCTTCTTTTTTTGTGCACCATTAAACTTATTGTGCTGTCTTGACCTTAGTTGATGAGTGGGAACAACTTGAAACTATGCAACTAACCATAAGTATCAGCTTAAGAAGCACTGAATTCTACTGTTGTCTTCTCATATACATATGTTTCTCCTCATCTCCCAATGCCATTTTTCTTCTAGCTCCTTTTCACCAACTTATGAGACTCTACTAAAAAATGAGGTTAAATGGCCCAATCAGTTTTTGCTTAGACCCAGGAAGATCAGACATATCATATCACAAACTGGGGAAGTGAGACAGAGACCAGATGATGTACTGCCTGATAGACCAAGGACTGTTAGGAGCAGTTGGCTTATATCAGTGAAGTTCTCCTCACTCCTATCATCCTACTTTACTTTTAAGTCTTCTCTGTGTCTATATACGTTGCATTAAAAACACGGGGTGGGGGGGAAGATGGCTATAGAGCTAATTATTTTCTCCTTATTATGCAGAGAACACATACTTTTAATTGTGATTCTCTTTCTGAGAAATAGACTTTGATAATAAACTTCAACTTAGGGATGGCCTTCCTCTTCTCTCCCTCTGCTCTCCTCAATTATTTTTTTTTGTGTATAAACACTTGGTTTTAATGCACTGTCTGATTACTTTTTAATTAGTATTTGTTATTTTCTGTAATACAGTGCATAATTGCCCAGATGTTCATAATTTACAGATGTTTGTCATACTGTTCTGAGATGTATTCAAAAGCAGAAAACTTGAAAATTTGTTTAATATTGAGCCACTTTACAGTGATGTCTCTGACCCTTGGTATTTTTTAACACATTTTCTTTCCTTAAATAAACAAAACCCCATTTAATCTGATAAGTATGTTTACCACTAACTGAATGTCTGACCCAGGCTTCACTTAATTCATCACTTACAAGGCAAAAGAGATCGCTGTTAACATCTGGTCTGACTGCCTCCACTTAATCGCTGTACTTCACAGTATAGCAGTAGCTTATTCCCCTGCTTTTGCTTCATCCTCAATCCTTCTGAGAATTACCTGATTTTTTTCTTTCTCAATGAGCTTTCAAGGATTTCAGTAACCTCAGGCCTCTACACATTACTTAAAAACCTGTTCATCTTGCTATAAGACAAACCAGGTCTCTGAGCTACTATTGGTGCATTCCACCTGCATGTTACAAAACCTTTAACACTCATGCATGATTCTGCACATGTATCTACTGATATTTCTTTTTTGTTTCTTTATTTCTAAAGCAAAATAGATCACTCATTCATAATATCTTTTGACATTACTGTTAATATTACACAGTCCTTTCTCTGTGTCTCTGTCAGGAAATCTGTGGCTGGCAACCCATTTGCAAACTTAACCTGTAAAATGTTGGTCAAGCTCTAGAAATTCAGATAAATTCCCTTTGAGACACCTAGAAAGAAGGAACCTCCCATCAATACCACTTCCCTTAGATTACTGGAGTGAATCACCTTCTGCTTGTGCTTACATATTCCTCTGTTAACCATACCTGTAGCCTCATGACTAGCATAAATTGAAATAGTCACCCTCTGAATGGCAAAACTGCATGAGACAAATCACAGATTTTCACTTCATAGATTGTCTCTGTCATAAGAAACTATTTCCTCTGAATTAGCTTATCTTGACCAAAGCCAAAATCCGCAGTCTTACAGATTTTCTACTAGCAATCATTTTAGAATCTTAAGGAAACACATAACAAATTTATTTCTTACATTCTTCTAGGAAACAAATCTAATAGCAAATATAAATAATAATAGCATCTTGGTTTATCATGTAGTTTTAATGAAAGAAACATTGCATTTATAACTGCATTAATTGCATGTTAAAAGATTCTGGCTCTGGATTTCATTGTTTCCTAATGAGATTTTTTTTTTAAGTGCCGCTGGTTAAACATATTTGCATTGCAACAAAAATGAAATTTTTCAGGAACAGTTCAGTAGGCTGTCTTTATTATGTTGCTTGTTTTTTACACATGGCAATGAAATGTAATTTTCTTTTGCTAAAACTGATTTTGAAGATTTGTATATTCATATTTCAAACTTTAAAATGTTTCAATGTTATTTCATGTTCTAATTCTTCAACTTTTTTCTGCTGAGTTATATAGTTCAAGTATTTATTGGCATTAAATAATCTAGTATGTTATCTTAAAAGTGTAAGAAAATTTTCAATTAGTTACTGCAAAAATGATAGCATATAAAGAATAATGACATCCTTTGTATTTCAAGAGGAAAGGAAGGATATTGTACAATGTTCATGAAAGCTGATTATGATAAAACACACATAGAAAAACTACTACTCCACATATTAAATAAATGTTATTTCCCTTAAAGTAATCAGTTCTCTCAAAGATTCAGATATTGATGATTTTCTGATTTTTCTTCACAGATTATCATTATACAATTTAAAAAAATCTATTATTCCCCAATTAATCTCACAATTTGGTTATTAAAAATCAGTAGAATTTTAAAAAAATCTACCAAAACTCTAACACTCAAAGTATACATATTATGCAGAAGGAAATGTCAAACTTACCCATGAAAGCAGCCTTTTTTTAGGTTTAGTTTTTGCTTTGCTAGCAGTGCTTCTGCTGATTGTCATGAACTTTTGTATAATAACCACTATAACCACCTCCAGGAACCTACAGCTGTTTTCAACAATCACAAAGGTCTCAGGTGTTCCTGTGTCCAATTAAGCTGTCACTCATGGTGGCTCTTTATATATCAGTTATTCCTGATAGAACTAAGGCTTTAACAAGTCACATTTCTGTGGTTGCAACTGAAGCAAGGTAGAAGGTGGCTCTTGCTGCCCAATGACAACTGCTTTTCACCCCCTTTCTTTGCAAAAGGTTATCCTTACATACACTATTTGAAATTTTTTGCTATGTATCTATTTTATATCTCATTATGTCAAAAAATCTGCCATTGAAAGTACTCTGTTTAAACCAGATCATTCTGGAAATGTAAAATTTGAGGTATGTAGTTAACATAGCAGATCTCAGAAAACAGTGATTAATAATTTGATGTGAGCATAAGTCATTACTATTTTATTTTGGCTAGAATAATAGCCAAAAGGTGGGAGCTCCACTATTTTATAATGGCTAAATATTTACTATTATTTTTAAAATTTTTATTGTTATTTTTACACAGAGAAGTCAAAGCAATATAAGTGATTTTAGTCTAAATTTAAGCCATGGGAGGGTCTTTTATAGTACAAAGCTCAAATCTCAACCCAAATGAAATAAGTCATGACAGACCACTGAAAAAAAAGTGTGAGCACAGTCTTGATAAAGAAATTAGAAACTCAGTAAAAATTTTATTCTAAGCAAGTTAAAGAGAGGACAAATTACAGAAACTTTCTAATCACTTTATTCTATTTACAATCTCATTCATATGGAGAATTGCCTGGAAAAACTCTGCCCTCATTTATTGAGCTGGTTGCTGTATGAGCAAGACAGTAGCAGGTAGGAATACCACTGCAGTAAAATCCTCCAAATTTTTTAACCCAACATGTTGCTGTCCTAGACTGATCTCTTACATCACTCTGTGAATTGTTAATTTCTGTTGTATTTTGTTCATGTGGCAAGGGTTTGACAGCAGGGAGGCTACAGCAGTGGCTTCTGTGAGAAGCTGCTAGAAGCTTCCCCCATGCCTGATACAGCCAATGCAAGTTGGCTTCAAGACAGACCTGCTGCTAGCCAAGGCCAAGCCGATCAGCAATGGTAATACTATCTGTGTGATAACATATTTAAGAAGAGGAAAAAGAAAACTGTGCAATAGCAGCTGGAATAGAGAACTGAGAATATGTGAGAGAAATAACTCTGCCAAGGTCAGTGAAGAAGGAAGGTGCTCTGGAAAAGATATTCCCTTGCAGCCTGTAGTTAAGACCATGGTGAGACAAGCTGTCCCTCGGCAGCCTATGGAAGTTAACGGTGGAGAATAAATCCATCTGCAGCTTGTGGTGAAGACCATGGTGAGGCAGGCTGTCCCTCTGCAGCCCATGCAAGTTAATCATGGAGAACATATCCAGCTGCAGCCTATGGAGGACCCCACACCAGAGCAGGTGTATGTGCCCAGCTTGTGACTTCAGGGGAAGCCCATGCTGGAGCAGGCTCTTGGCAGGACCTCTGAACCCACAGAGTCCAAGCTGGAGCAGGTTTACTGGCAGGACTTGTGACCCCGTGGGAGACTCACACTGGAACATTGTTTGTGAGGGACTACACCCTGTCGAGAGGATGCATGCTGGAGCAGTTCATTAAGAACAGCACTCTTTGGAAAGGACTCATGTTGAAGGTCTGTCTCTCATGGAAGGGACCCCATGCTGGAGCAGGGGAAGAGTGTGAGTAGTCCTTCCCATAAGGAAGAAGGTGTGACAGAGACTATGTGCCATAAACAGACCACAACCCCATTCCCTGTCCCCCTATGCTGCTCAGGGGAGGAAGCAGAGAAAACCAGGAGTAAAGTTAAGCCCAAGAAGGAGGTAGGGATGGAAGGAAGGTGTTTTAAGATTTAGTTTTTATTTCTCATTGACCTACTCTGATTTGATTGGCAATAAATTAATTTCCCTAGTTGAGACTAAAGTCCAGTTTATTTTGCCCATGACGGCAATGGGTGAGTGATCTCTCAGTGTCCTTAACTCATGAGCTTTTCATTTTATTCTCTCTTCCTTGTCCAATTGAGGAGAGGGAGTGATAGATCAACCTAATCTGGGTGATCCTCTCCCTGCGGGGGTATTGGACTAGATGATCTTTCAAGGTCCCTTCCAGTCCCTAAAGTTCTGTGATTCTATGTGATTTTGTGACTTCAGTGGGCCTGTGTCATCCAGCCAGGGTCAACCCACCACACCTACTTAATCAGAGAAGCAAATAAGAAGCTCACCGTATTTTGTTAATATCTGACCAAGTATGCTTTTTATTCCTGATTATGAGATTTTTTTTAGTGCAGAAATCACTAAGGACTGCTAAGTTTCAAAGATTAAGGAAGAAATGTTTAGAGATTCTATAACAGAAATACATACTCATACAATTAGAATCTAGTGACATTATAATGGAATTGCTCAAAAATATTTTTCTTTTATTTCTTCACTCTTTAGTAGGTAAATAATGGAAGAAGCAGGTCAGGGTTTTGATTGAACTATAGCATCATTTTCACCTGCATTGAGGTTCCCTTTCATCCTTAGCCATAAATAATAATTAGTGTATTCCACACACAAGAAAAATCAAACATTTAATAAAAGTCAGTGTAGTTCCAGATCAAGACACTTCAGAATTACAAAAGAAAAAAAAAGGAAACCCAAACCCCTGCCATTTCATAGGCTGGTGAGTGGGGGCAAGAGAGATAGAGAGAGGAAAAAAAGCTGTATGTATATATTAGTAGAGAACTGCTGAGATAGCCTGGGAGGAGCCAGCACACCCGAGGTAAAATTAAAAGCCCTGTTAATGTGCCAAAAGGTCATTGCTGCGGAGACCAGCTTCATGGCAGGTAAGACTGCACTGGGGAAGGGATCTGCAGCAAAAAAGGGCTGACAAAAAGCTCTTTTTGAAGCCAGGAAAAGCCCTTTGCCTGTGCTGGGGCCTGTCTGTTGGTGGGTGGGCTGCTGAGATAGCCTGGGCAGAGCCAGCTCCACCCACCGTTGATCAGGTGATAAGAAGCCTCCGGGAGGGCAGGGCACGGCACAGGGTGAGGCAATAGTGACTGTGTGTGTCTCTGGGGCTGCCACAGCCCTTTGCAGCTCATTAGGCAGGGTGATGAGCCTCTCCCCTTGGACAAGGTCAGCTGGATTGCTCCAAGTGGTCTGACAGAGTGGGTGAGGGGGAGAGGAGGAAGAGCGGCCTGCATGTGGGAAGCAGCAAACAGTGGTTGGTTCCCTCCTGGTCAGAGAGAAGATCATGATCACAACATGGCCAAGAGCCATAGGGAGGAAGAATGTGGGAACTCAGACCGAGCTCCTGCATGAACACGCAGCTGTGCAGGTCTCCGGTTGCAGCGAGTGCCTGTGCACAGCCGGGGACCAGGCTCCCTTCAGCTTTTTCCCAGCCGGATCTCCCATCCCAACCCCATTAACCTT
>JAVSBS010001322.1:65193-77927 GCA_033124195.1 Coracias cyanogaster
TTATCAACACCCTTCTAGCTCCCAGCACAAAACCACTGCTGCTATGTGGAAAACCAGCTCAGCCAGACCCACTACAGCAGCATAAAATGATGATGGCTGAACTGGCACAACAGTGTGACATGGATGCTCAAATGCAGTAATATGCAGATAATCTTTCTTGCTCCACATGGGCTGATGTCTCTGCTGTTGAAAAAACATCTGACAAATCCATGGAACAGTTTGGTAAAATGTCTGAAATATTTTCTCAGGTGGAGGCTAGGTTCCACTCCCCACCTGTACTGACAAGTGTCTCAGCTGTCTGGAGAAAGCCTGCTTGATAGATATAGTACACACCACAAGGCACCTTGTGGTTTTTCCTGCGTATCCATGGGGAAGACATGAGAAAATGGGATGAAAAACCTACCTTGGACTTAAAGACATGTGTGAGATGCAAGGTGAAACAACCACAAAAGGTGCTTCTTCCCGGAAAAGCACTGCTCCAGTTTCTAGTGGGCATCCCCCCCCAGAAGGTATAGATGGGCTTTGGGTCCTCATTTATGAGATATTAGTAATGGAGATGAAGGTATAGTCCATGTGAGTCACATGGACCCATAAATTGAGGACAGGCACTCTGTTCAAAATTAGAGGGGCCCTGCCTCAGCCAGGTAGAGGAGAGGGATAACAGAGTTTATTGGAATGTATGAGTTTGATGGCCTGGCACATCAGAACCACAGGAATATAAAGCTTTGGTAGACGCCAGTGCACAATGCACCTTAATGCCAGCAAACTATAAAGGGATAGAATTCATTTGCATTGCTGGAGTGATGGGAGGATCCCAGGAGTTGACAGTAGTGAAAGTTGAACTGAGTCTGACTGGACATGAGTGGCAAAAGCACCTTATTGCAACTGACCCAGATGCCATGTGCATTCTTGGTGTAGATTATCTCAAGAGAGGGTATTTCAAGGACCCGAAGAGGTACTGGTGTGAGTTTGGTCTAGTGGAGATGGAAGAAATTAAACAGCTGTCTACCTTGTCTGGTTTACCAGCAGCACCACAATAGAAGAGTCCTCTGAGGGTCGAGGAAGAAAAGGTGCCAGTTGCTACTATAACAGTGCACTGGTGACAATACCACACTAACTGAGACTCCATGATCCTCATCCATAATGTGATCTGTGAAATGGAGAGTCAAGGAGTGATTAGCAAAATGTTTGCCCTCTAGCAGTCCTATTTGGCCAGTGCAGAAGTCTAATGGAGAGTGGAGACTAACACTACACTCTCATGGCCTGAATGAAGTTACGCCACCACTGAGTGCTGCTGTGCTGGACATGTTAGACCTTCAATATGAGCTGGAGTCAAAGACAGCAAAGTGGTATGCCATAATTGATATTGGTGATGTGTTTTCCTCTGTTATTTTGGCAATGGAGTGCTATAAGAGACAAAGGAAGAGATAAATGGGGGGGGGGGAGAAGGCAGAAAGAAATGAAAAGGGATTCAGAAATGTATCTGTTCTTTCAGTTCAAGTCACTGTACAGAAATTATGCTTCCATTGTGGTACGAAGACCTTTGAGCACTGTGTTTATGCTGCTCCTATCAAAGAACCTTTCATCTTGTGTGGTTTAACCACGGCTGACAACTATGGACCACACAGCTGCTTGCTCACTCCCCCTGGTGGGATGTGTCATCAAATAAACGACCTGCTCAGGCAGCTGATTGAACTGAGAGAGGAGGTAGAAAGATTGAGAAGGATCAGAGAGTCTGAAAGTGAGATAGATTGGTGAAGCCACACTCTGAGGCAAAGGCAGCAGGAAGAAACTCTACAAGAAGTGGAGGACCCCCTCCCCTCCTGTCACCAGGCAAAAGGAGGGGACATAAGGGACAAGGGGGAATGGAGAGAGGTCCCCCCTTGGAGAGGCAAGAGAAAACCTTCTCGGCTCCCTCACCTTCCCATTTGCCATTGTACAATAGGTATGGGGCTTTGGGACTTGACGGCCAGGTGAATGGTGATGGAGACAAGGATCCATCCAGTGAGTTGCCCATGGCTTGTCACTCTTCCCCACATCTTAGGACTTCTTCAATTAAGAAGAAAAGGAGGGTAATTGTAGTAGGTGACTGTGAAGGCTGACAGCTGGCCTGCAGGCCTCACAGAGAGCTTTGACCTTGACGAGATCATGCTGTACCCTTGGAAGAATATAAACAGCTTTTGAGGAATTTGAAGACCATAAAAGGAGGATGTTGAAGGAAGCTGACAAAGACACGTAGGAAAGAAATTGCCTATTTAAGACCAAAAAGCTTGTATTATAAAATCCCTTTCTTTGAGTTGGTGACAAAAACAATGCATTAATTCACTTCATCTTCTTAGTAGCCATTATATTCCATTTGTTGAAAAAAAATATTTCATATGCAATGTATGTGTGCTATATTGTGTTTTCAAATTTTATGATTTTCATCCAGAAGTTAGCATAATGATGGAAAACTCTCCAGCCTATTTCTGCTTAAGGCTGATAAGTACACTCTTTCTTTTTCGTCCTTTAAACTTGGCAGTAAGCAATTATACTTGCCCATAGTTGAGAAATAATGGCAAAAAGCCAAGGAATTTGGCTGCTTTATCTTTCCTGTACTTATTCTTGGCTCACTATTATAAACAAATTGAGAGTTCCCTACCACAAGCCATTTTTTTTTTTCCCATGAAAATAAAGCTTAAAACCATGGAAGCCTGATGATAAACAGTAACTGTAAATGTCTTGTCCATCCCTTTGGGCTACTAGTGAGAAGAAGATGATTCAAATTCATTAAAGGTTTGTAAAAAAAAAAAAATCAAATGGAAGTGTAGGGGGGAAAATTTTTACCCTATACCAAATAAGATTTTATTTCAGAGTGTGACATACAGGCATGAATTTATACAGGCCTCTTCTTGCTTCGACAACAACAACAAAAAAAGAAACCAACAAATCACCCCAAAAATGTGATATAGGAAAACCAGCCTCTATTCATAGCTTACTTAGTTTTCACATTTTATGTAAGGTCATAACCAGTTTTCCCTCTAACTCAGGACAAACGGTTTGTCATTTAGCTTAATGTTTGACACGATTAAGGCACCAGACTGTTTTTAGATATAGGGTTTACCTTAGGTCCACAATACCCCTTATCTATACTGTTGGCAAGATTTGGAAAAGCTTTGGTGGAGCTCAAACTGCATCTACACTCATAGATGTATTTACAGAGAGACATTGAACAGACTTGATCAGAATATGTCCTTTCTTAATAATTTTGATGTGGGTTTGGTTTTGTTTGGGGGTTTTTGTTATTTTTTATATTACATAGTTCCTTTTCTTTCTTGAAGCAAAAATATTAGAGATCTCTTTGTTTTTCATTTAAAATGATGAAAAACTGTGACTAAATCCGATGCGTTAGATATGGTTTTGGATACAGAAATTTGTCTTGTGATAAGAAAGTAATAGAATTTTTCAAAGAAATAGTTTTTAATCTAAAATAGAAATGTGTCAAATGGAAAGGTTTTTAAGTAGCTAATATTAGAAACTTCTTCCCGTACAATATGGGCAATATTTCTATTGAAAAAGAGAGAAAAGTGTATCCTTAGCATTTGGAATGGATTCTATGGGATTAAAAAAGTCAACTTCAAACACAGGCCTGCTTGGCTGAGACCAAGGGGCACGAAGCAAACTTTTCCTTTTTCCCAGGTGGGTGCCTTGACCTGCCTGTTGGCTCTGGTTTTTAAAATAAAATCTTGAAAGTTGTGACATCCATCTTGATACATATCAGGGAATTGTTGCAGGGTGAAAAAAAAAAAATCTTTCTTGATTCTACTTGTCCTTTTTGAGACAACACATTTATTTCAGGGTATAGTAACACAGAAATTTTTTAAGTCAGATTCATTTACAGTGTTCTATTCTGACCATTCCAAAGCAGTAGTCAAGACCAGAAAAACCAGATTTGAAAACATAAAAATGTTACAATATTTCCCAATGTTAACAGGAGTTTAATTCAAGGAATGGTCAAAGGCTAGGCAAGCTCCTGATTAATCCAGGTTGATTCACTCATTTTTAGTTGAAATAGTCATAATAACTGAAAATGCTGATATCTCACATCAACTTAAAAAAAATGCTGACAAATTTTTTTTTTTTAACTTTGAGTAGTATTGGAAATTCTTGGAGAGCTATTTCTGAATTTACTATAAAATCAATACAGCAAAATATTTAACAAATAATAGAATCATAAAATCATAGAATACAAAGCTGAAGTGACCACAAGGATGATCTGGTCCAAACTTTCTTGCCAAAAGCAGGGTCTAGGCAAGATGTTCCAGCAACCTGTCCAGCTGAATCTTAAAAGTGTCCAGAACTGCGGAATCTACCACTTACCTGGGGAGATTATTCCAACAACTGATTGTTCTCAGTCTGAAATTTTTTTACTTGTATCCAGTCAGAATCTTCCCAGGAGTAATTTGTACCCATTATTCCTGATCTTTTCCATGTGACTCCTTGTAAAAAAAGGAGTTTCCACCTTCTTTGTAGCCACCTTGTAAATACTGGGACATGGTGATAAGGTCCCCTCTAAGTCTTCTTTTCTCAAGGCTAAACAAACCAAATTCTCTCAGCCTTTCCTCATGTGGCAGGCTTCTTAGTCCTTTGATCATTGTTGTGGCCCTTCTCTGGACCCTTTCCAGCCAGTCTGCATCTTTTTTTTGCGTAGCGGGGACCAAAACCAGACACAGTATTCCGGATGTGGCCTGACAAGTGCTGAGTGGGATAACGACTTCCCTGTCTGCTTGTGATGTCCTTGTTGATGCAACCCAGCATCCTCTTGGCTTTCTTTACTATGGCTGCACACTGTTCACTCATATTGAGCTTGTCATCCACCAGGAACCTCAAGTCTCTTTCCACAGAGCTGCTCTGCAGACAGGTAGATCCCATCCTGTGCTGCCCTCCTGGATTATCTTTTCCCAGGTGCAAGACCTTATACTTGTCTTTGTTGAACTTCTTCAGGTTCCCGTTAACCCACTCTTCCAGCTTATCCAGGTCTGGCTGGAAGCTGGCTCTCCCTTCTGAAGTGTCCACTTCCCCACTCAGTTTGGTACCATAAGCAAACTTCATCAGGATACACTTGATCCAGATCACTTATGAAAATATTAAACAGTATTGGACCCAATATCTATCCCTACAGGACCACACTTGTGACAGTTTACCAGTTTGAAAAAAAACTATTTACCACCACTGTCTAGGTGTGCCCTGTCAGTCAGTTTCCCGCCCACTGCACAGACCACTTATGTAGATCATAATGCGGCAGTTTCTCTAGCAGGAGGTTGTGGAAAACTGTATTGAAAGCCTTGGAGAAATCCAGGTAGACAGTGTCCACTGCTCGCCCTACATCAACCAAACAGATTAGTATAGAAGACCCTGCTCCCTGAGTTCTTCAGTTTCAAGCCCATCTCATCAAGTTGGCCAGTCTGCTGCAAAAGATTCCCTTGTCTCTTCTAGACAGGTGGATCTCATCCCTCTCTAGCAGGCTGTAGTCATTGAAGAATGTCTCATTGTCATAAAAGCCAAAACCTTCATGACAGCACCAGTCTCAAAGCCAGAAGTTAATTTGTATTTGTATTGGGTCTGGCTGAGCTAGACTCAATTTTACCCATAGCAGCCCTTGTGGTGTCGTTATTTGTGTTGGGATCTAGAAGGGTGTTTATAACACACCTGGGTTGTGGCTACTGCTGAGCAGTGCTCACACAGCACCAAGGCTCTTCCCAACATTCCCCCACACCAGTGGGATGGGGTGGACAAGATCTTGGTAGGGAACACAACCAGGACTGCTGACCCGAACTGACCAAAGGGTTATTCCATACTGTATGATGTCTGTACAACAATAAAAGCTAGGGAAAAGGAAGGGCCGGCAGGGGAGAGAGGGCATCCATTGTCATCTGGAGCAACTGCTACAAGTATTGGAGACCTGCTTCCCAGGAAGGGGCCAGGCATCACCTGCTGATGGGAAGTAGAGCATAAATCTTTGTTTTCTTTACTTCCATGTGCAGCCTTTGCTTAGCTTTGCTTTGTTTTCATTAAACTGCCGTTATCTTGACCCATAAGATATGTTATCCTAGGGGATAACATTCCCTAGGGCTGTTCAAATCTCCCACGGTTGCTCCCATGGTTGACACACCCAAGATGTGCCAGCCTCAGTTGCGCATTTCTTTTCTTCTAGACAATAAAAGAATGAGTACATCTTTGTTTATTTACAATGTTGGTAGTATCGTCATATAGCACACAGTAAATAATATCCATAATAGCTCTCTCTACCTCATTATAATCGTGTCCTCGAAGTTGTATAGTTCCCTGGTGAAAAACATGTGATGTTAACATTGAATCTAGCTATTAATCTTTAAGAGTACACTTCTTAGTGTCCATAATCTTTAAAACAGAGTCTAAACAATAAACACAAACAGGTAAAATACAGCATATCTATATCTCTTAAAGAAATTTGAATTACATTGCACTACTTAAGGTACTACTGAGTAAGAAACCTTTAAATCAATGTTATTATTATTATAGATATGTCCTGTGTTTTCATTACAGTACCACACAATGGCTCATATCATTGATGTTTCATTGTGCTAGGTACCATGTCATGAGTCAGTGGATACAGCAAAAATGCAGTAATAACAAAATAAGAGTTTTTTTAATATCAGTTTTTTCTGGTCTACCTACTGGTTTATTTTTTAAAATATATGCAAGAAGAAACATTTTTTATACATTCTTATCTGTAGGTGGAATTGAGACTTTTCAAGAAAGCTGATATATTGAGGTAATATAATGAGACAAAAAAAAGAAGTACTTTGAGACATGCAATCTAAACTGGGGACCCTTGAAGCATTGGGCCAAGATACATTTCCTAGCTAAAACCTGGGTTCATATCACGTAGACAGATAAAGGGAAAGTTACCCAGCATTTCTTTTTTCCTCACTATGAACAGAATTATTTCAGTTTAAGAAACTCCTGTTATAGAGATGGGGGAATCACTGTGCAGTCTAACAATCTTCCCAAATCCAGACCAGGATACTGTTTAATTCCATGTAAAACATTCATCATGATCAAACCAAGGGAAGGGTTAGCTGCTTTACAAATTCTGATCATCAAGAAAGAGAAATATAGGTATACTTGAATGGTAGATGAAAATATATTATGCCAGATTAAACAACCAAAGAGACATGAGGCTGCCACAGCTCCATGTCCCCAACTGCAACCAGTAGTGAGGCTGAAGATGTATTTCCAACAGGCACACGCACACAGAGCATACATGTACATCACACATATGCACATATACACATCACAAGCCACACAGACCACAGACAGACACTCGGAGCACTCACATAAACACATCACCAACAACCTCATCTTTCTCCCCTCTGTTGCTGAAGGAGATAGAAGTCCAATAGTGAGAATATATTTATAAGTTTACATATGTACAAGTGGGTCTCTCCAGCAGCTGGGCTCAAATACTGTTTCCCAAGTCTTCCCAGTTGCAGGCATTTGGACATACAAGCCCTAGGGACTGCAGCATCACTTCACTTGCTGGTGCAGACCTTTGCTCATGCACACAGACACACACAGCGAGCTGGCCAGGACTCCCTTGGTACCATAGCTGTCCCCTCTCAAACTGAACTGATAACTTTACTTCACTAATTACAGGACAAGGTATCACTTGGCTTTTGTTAACAGTATTTTCAACATCTAAGTCAATAAATTTAAACCATTAAAAAAAAAATACCAACACAAAAATAACTTGATATAAGAAAGAACGAACTTGCTTTAAAGCCAGTGACAAAAATACAAATGAAATGCAAATCTTAACTCAGTATTTTGTCTTTAATTCAGAAGACCAATAAAGGAATAAAAAAAATTCCAGAAAACCTAACGGATGTTTTTTTAAACAGACCTGCCTATTGTCTTCTTTTGTAACAAAGCTAATAATATATGGCAATTGTAAAACTGTTTCCTATAACATTACACCTTATTGAGCAAATGATTTGAAATTTTAAGAGGTAAATCTTACGGTTAAATACAGAAAAAGAAATCCAAGTAGTTAATTTTTCCTGATAAAACATTTGAAAACATCTACAATAAATACTAAAGATTTAATATGCTTTATTTTGAAATCTAATTGGTTATTTAGATGTTTAATAACTTTTTATTACTGTTCTAAAATTAAATATTCACACCCAGGTAAATGTCTAAGTAGCACTTATAAATTTAAACTTCCCTCTGTGTCCTTTAAGTACATGACTGAGTAAAATCATTTTTTCTATTCTTGTGGCACATTATCATTAACAGTATCAATGGCAAAACCAAAAGTCAACTAAAATCTTCCAGATATTACAGAAAAGATTCAAACATCATTCATTTTAAATGTTCAATACATGTTTTATATCTGGAATACAAGTACAATTCCGCTACTCTTAATATTTGATTGCTGAAACTAGAGATGTGCAGATAGAATTTTCACCTTCAATAAGAGAGAAAAACATTTGTACTTTCAGGAGTAAATTCTCAATCTTATCCTTTCATAATGTAAGAGTTAACAGACTTTTTATTTTAGGGACCTGTTACAGTTTTTTTCAACTGCCTCTCAGAATGTCTGTCTTTCATATTTCCCATCACCAGTTTTTTTCCCTCATGAAATAGTTTTTTTAGTTGCTGCAATAAACAAGCGGAAGGATTTACCTCTCACAAGTAATTCCTGACTTGGTCTTCAACCACTCTTGGTACTTCTTGAGCTCTCCTGCTAAGTTCACATGCCCACGAGAATCTGTTGGTGAAGAACTGGCATTGAGTACCTGTGGTGGGTTGACCTTGGCCTACAAAGCTGCTCTATCACTTCCTCTCCTCAGCAGAGCAGGGAGGAGACTATAAGATCAAAAACTCAGATAAAGGCAGTTTAAGAAAGAAAAGCAAAGGCTGTGTGCAGAACTAAAGGAAGAAAACAAACAAATTCTCTACTTCCAATTAGCAGGTAGTGTTCAGACACCTTCTGGGAAGTAGAGCCTCGGTACTCAGAGCAGTTGCTTTGGAAGACAAACATCTTAACAAAAACGCCACCTGTCTTCCTCCTTTCTCTTAGCTTCTATTGCTGAGTGCTATATCATATGGTATGGGACATCTTTTTGGTCAGCTCGGGTCAGCTGTTCTGGCTATGTCCCTTCACAACCTTTTGCCCTTTCCTAGCCTACAAGCCTTTAAGGAGGAGGGAGTAGGGGGGGTTAGGGGGGCTGGAGTAGAGAGACAGCCTTGATGCTGTGTGAGCACTGCACAGCAGTAGCCAAAACATCAGCGTGTTATCAATACCTTTCTACCTACAAAGCATAGGACTATGATGGCTGCTATAGGGAAAGTTAACTCCTTCTCAGCAAACTCCAACCCAGCCAGGTCAAATATAGTACCTCAGCCTTATCTTTGTCTGCTATCACTAAATCACCAGCCCTATTCAGTAATACTCCCATATTTTCATTTTTCAGACCTTTACTACTGTTGTAACCGTAGCCCATGAAGTGTCTTGCCAAGCTTTGGCTTTTCTGAAACCATTTCCAGCTCCCAATTTCTATGTTCATCTTCTGTATTCTGTCTCTGCTGTCTTTTTGAACTGGAGCTCTGCTGTAAGTTACCTGTTCAGTCAGGGCAGTTTCCTCATACATCTGCTTATTTTTCTGGGTTCTGGAATGGATTTTTACACTTGGAAGATTCCTTGGAGGACCTGGCAGCTTTCCTGGACTCCTTTGTTCTGCAGAGCTACTGCCCCTGAGATTCCACTTACCACTTTCCGAAGGAATTTGAAGTCTGCTCTCCTGATATGCAAGTCTGTACTTGCCTTCCTCACTCCCTTAGGATCTTGAACTCCAGTATTTCATGGTTGCTACTGACAAGACAGTTGTGGAGCAGTTCTTCCTTGTTACTGGATAGCAGAACCAGCTATATGTCACCTTTGGTTGGACAATCCAGCACCCATGTCAAAAAGTTGTCCCTAGTAACTTTTTATCAGAAGGAAAAGTAATCTCCATCCTTGGAGATACTCAAAAGCTGTCTTGTCATAGTCCTGGGCAATCTATTCTAGGTGACCATGCTTAAGCAGTGTGGTGTGAACCATATATCACCAGATGTCCCTTCCAACTTCAGCTATGCTATGACTCTCATACCCTCCAGAAATCTGTGAATTTGTATTATGAAATGGGCTAGTGATGAAATATATAGATGGGAGAATAAGCCTTTCTGAAATTTCAGATAATTGTGTGAAGTAGGTTACCCTTTGCTCTGTTTTTTTTTTTCCTAAAATACATTAGTATGTCAATCATTAGAGTAAATATGTGATACTGCCTATGTCATTCCAAGATACATTAAAGTTTTTTGTGTGCCATTTGTAAATTTTCATCCTTTCAAACATTTGAGATATTTTTCCAGAAACTCCTCAGCATCACTTTATTTACTAAGAAATGCAGTTATTAAATAAGTTTCTAAGGGAAACAAACAAATGCACAAATCAGTGCATGCATTAAGTCTAGTTTCTTTTAATATTCACAGTTAGGTTTTCAAGAGCTTTAACAATGATTACCAGCTGCTACCTTCATGAGTTGTACATTTTTATGTAGAATAAACAGCAGTTTCAGGACAAAAATTGCATAGCAGTTAACATTAATTATTGTCAAACCTAGGAAGCTGCGTGCCATTTCTGCCAGCATTCTTGCAGTTTTCATCTGCTGAATTGGCTCCATTTCAGTTAATTCTTTTGTTTTAGTCAGGTTCTATGGGAGTGCATTTTGGAAAACAAGAACGTAAACAAAGATGAGCAAGATTTTCTGGCTAAAGAAATCTTTCAGCTGATCCAATTTAGAAAACTGAGTGTAAAATTATAGACAACTTCAAAAAGCAGTAAAACTCATAATGGAGACCACAACTGAGCTGCTTGTATCAATGCAAGTATTCCTATGGGTCCAGGCAGTACTGCATCCTGCATTTCAAACCCAGTATGTGGCACACAGTATTTTTCTCAGCTGTTCTTTTTAATAATTAACATTTCTTTTATTATGAATCTAGCATCGTTTATATAATATGCTGATGGAAAGTTTATGTAATATACTAATGTATATATTTATTCAGGTTCATTTGGTTCTTCATTCTTGTCATATCTTTTTGAGCTCTAACCTATAAAGTCTGTTTATCTGACACTTACCTGTATGAATGTCACTTTTTGATAAGACAATTTAGTAATATAGTTTTCTGTATTGCTCTACATCTGCAAGTTACTTTTGATCTCTGTGACAGATTCAATCGCATTTGGGAAAGAGCAAGGAGTCTTCAATGTAATTAGGTTCCTAAAAGTTCTGTGACAAATGGCACCATGGTACATAAAAATATTCCAGTCTGTGTCATCACAGAGGGAAAAGGAAGTGGAAATTAATTTTTATAGAAACCTTTTAGCAACATCAGATTGGCCTGACTGCATGCATATAGCACTTACTGATGCATGGTGCTTAGTCTAAATATCTCTCTTGCCCAGGACTGTCAAAGGAAATATAGTTAAAACCAGAGTTATTTCAAAAGATATGTGTTCAGAGATTGCCAAATTTCATTACTATGCTGTTTACATAGCAATATATTTTGCATTAAAATTCTCTGATCATTCCCTGTCTTGCAATTTTGTTCATGCTTAAGGCTTACTGACATCTGAAAACATGCTATGCTTTGGTTTAAGTTATTCAGATTTATTAGGGTCCTGGGGGAGTTGGTTCATGTAGCCATTAAGCCATTCATATCTGAAAAGTTATGGCAGTCAGAAAAAGTCCCTGATTACTGGAGAAAAGGGAATATTGCACTCATTTTTAAAAAGGACCCTGAAAACTGTCAACCAGTCAGTCTCAGCTCTATGCCTATTAAGATCATGAAACAGATCCTTCTGGAAGAAATGTTGAAACATATGGAAGACTAGTGAGTAGAGACAGCCAATGTGGATTCACCAAGTGCAAATCATAACTGACTAATCTAGTGGCCTTCGAAAACTGAGTCACTGCATCAGTGGACAGGGAAAGAGGCACTGGTTACATCTACCTGGACTTCTGTAAGGCCTTTGCTACTGTCTCCTACAATATTATTTCTGCTAAATTGGAGAAATATGGGTTTGATTAATGAAATGTTAGGTGGATAAGAAATTGGCTGGATTGCTGCATCAAAGGGTTACAGTTAATGGCTCAGTGTCCAAGTGGAGACTAATAATGAGTAGTGTCCCTCAAGGGTCCGTACTAGGACCAATATTTCATTAATGACATAGACAGTGGGATTGAGTACACCTTCATGAAGTACATACCTAATGTGAAAGGAACTGCATTCCATAGCCTGAATTTGTTGCCTTTTAGTAAAATAAAGTAAAACCTTCTGGAAGAAGCAAATTCTGCAAAAATTTATTTTGCTTTATCTCTATTTTTAAGTAATGATTATGTAATACAGAATGAAAAAAAAACCACAGTTCCGGGATCAGAGACTAGATACAGGCCTGTCTTTGTGACCTCCTGGCGTGATCTGCCCCCTAGATGTCCCAGGTCCGCCCATCAAGGGGTGCGATCCACCCACTGGGGTCCCAGACCACTCCCCCAAATAGAATCTGAGGCGCGGCACCTCCCTTCAACATCCCAATCAGTTACAGGAACCAAGAAACACCCCCTTAAGAAAAATATATATTTATTTATCCAAGGCAGCTATTCTAT
>JAVSBS010001324.1:0-12653 GCA_033124195.1 Coracias cyanogaster
CCCCCCCCGCCCCTCCATTCTCTCGCCGTGTCGTTGTCGCGACGTGTCGCGTCCGTCCCGCCGCTGCGCCCGGCAACTTGGATGCGGGCACAAGCCTCGGCTCTCCGGTGAGTCCGCACGCAGCCCGGCCAACGCGGGGGTTGGTTTTTTGGGTTGTTTTTTTTTTTTTCCTTTCCCCCCCTCCCCAGCCGCTCCATCCTCCCACGGACACGCGTGGGGCCGTGGCGGAGCGCCGCGTCCCGCTGCCCGCGGGTGGGACGGGGCGGGCTGCGGGTGGCTGTCACCGGCCGGGAGAACCCCCCCAGCCCCCAGCCCGGCCCGGGGATGGGGATGGGGATGGGGATGGGGATGGGGATGGGGATGGGGAGAAACCCGCGGCTCGCCCCGGGGACGCGTCTCTCGCCTCCGCCGGTGGAGACGGGGGAAAAAACACCGGAGCGGCTTCTCCCGGTCGAACAGCGGGGCTGAAAGGCGGCCCGGCGGGCGGGGGTGACAGCCCGTCCGAGGGAAGTTTTTTTTCCGGCTTAACAACCCCGAACCCCGCTGCTCGGGGTGCCCCGGGACGGCTCCGGCACCGGCGTGGGGCGAAGGGCAGGATCCGCCGGGCGCGGCGCCGCGCTGCCGGTCCCGGGACGGGCTCGGTGATGCCGGGACGGGCTCGGTGATGCCGGGGCGGGCTCGGTGATGCCCTCCCCGCTGCCGGTGCCGGGACGGGCTCGGTGATGCCCTCCCCGCTGCCGGTCCCGGGCTGGGCTCGGTGACGCCGGGCTGGGCTCGGTGATGCCGGGACCGGGCTCGGTGATGCCCTCTCCCCGCTGCCGGTCCCGGGGCGGGCTCTGCCGGTCCAGCCTGCAGCGCCGGGGTGTGTGTCTGTGTTGCAGCCGGCGCGACGGGCAGGCTGGAGCCCTCCTCCGCCTGCTAACCCCGCGGAAACTCCGCTCTCCGCCGACCTCCGACGCTGTCCGCCTTCAGCTCCCCCGAACACGCCTCGCACTCGGCTGAAGGTGGGTGACGACCCGAGCCCCGCGGCTCCGCGGCAGCGGGGCCGGGGACCGGGAGGGCAGGAGGATGCTCCGGGCGCCGCGGGCGCTGGCGGTGCCCGGCGGGGGCTGCGCGGGGCGGTGCGCGGCTGTGCGGGCCGAGTCTATGTGACCGTGTTTCGTTTCCAGCCATGCCCTGTGTTCAGGCTCAGTATGGGTCCTCGCCTCAAGGAGCCAGCCCGGCCTCCCAGAGCTACAGTTACCACTCTTCGGGAGAATACAGCTCCGATTTCTTAACTCCGGAGTTTGTCAAGTTTAGCATGGACCTCACCAACACTGAAATCACTGCCACCACTTCTCTCCCCAGCTTCAGTACCTTTATGGACAACTACAACACAAGCTACGACGTGAAGCCACCTTGCTTGTACCAAATGCCCCTGTCCGGACAGCAGTCCTCCATTAAGGTGGAAGACATTCAGATGCACGGCTACCAGCAGCACAGCCACCTCCCCCCCCAGTCCGAGGAGATGATGTCCCACTCAGGCTCCGTGTACTACAAGCCCTCGTCCCCCCCGACCCCCTCCACGCCCGGCTTCCAGGTGCAGCACGGCCCCATGTGGGACGACCCCGGCTCCCTGCACAACTTCCACCCCAACTACGTGGCCACCACGCACATGATCGAGCAGCGCAAAACGCCCGTCTCCCGCCTCTCCCTCTTCTCCTTCAAGCAGTCGCCCCCCGGCACCCCCGTCTCCAGCTGCCAGATGCGCTTCGACGGGCCCCTCCACGTCCCCATGAACCCCGAGCCGGCCGGGGCCCACCACGCCGTGGACGGCCAGGCCTTCGCCGTCCCCAACCCCATCCGCAAGCAGCCCTCCATGGCCTTCCCCGGCCTGCAGCTGGGCCACGCTCCGCAGCTGCTGGACAGCCAGGTCCCCTCGCCACCGTCGCGGGGGTCCCCCTCCAACGAGGGGCTCTGCGCCGTCTGCGGGGACAACGCCGCCTGCCAGCACTACGGCGTGCGCACCTGCGAGGGCTGCAAGGGCTTCTTCAAGGTGAGCGGCTGCCGGCGGGCAGGGCGGCGGGCAGCAGAGCGGCGGGCAGGGTGACGGGCAGCGGGCGAGGTGGCAGGCAGGGCGGAGGAGAGGGTGGCGGGCAGCAGGCAGGGTGGTGGACAAGGGGTCAGGCAGGGTGGCGGGCAGCAGGCAGGGTGTCAGGCAGGGTGTCAGGCAGGGTGGCGGGCAGCAGGCAGGGTGTCAGGCAGGGTGTCAGGCAGGGTGGCGGGCAGCAGGCAGGGTGGTGGACAAGGTGTCAGGCAGGGTGGCAGGCAGCAGGCAGGGTGGCGGACAGCGTGGTGGGCAGCGGGCAGGGTGTGAGGGGGATGGGCAGCAGGCAGGGCAGCAGGCAGGGTGTCAGGCAGGGTGTCAGGCAGGGTGGTGGGCAGCAGGCACGGTGTCAGGGTGATGGGCAGCAGGCAAAGTGTCAGGCAGGGTGGTGGGCAGCAGGCAGGGCAGCAGGCAGGGTGTCAGGCAGGGTGGTGGGCAGCAGGCAGAGCAACGTGGTGGGGGGGGACCCGCCGGGGCGAGGAGCCGCATTCCCCTTCAGATGGAAATTGGTTAGGACAGAGAACTGTGTCTGAGCTAACCAAGTGGAACAGAATTCCCTGTGGTAAAATTAAGTGATCTCTTTATTTCACCATCCTGATTGAATAATCTTATCATTTTAAATAGAGAAGGTCTCCAAGGAATGTAAATAATATGAATGCCCACGGATTTGTATTTACCGAGCGTCTCCTTCCCTCCTCTTGGCATATAAAACACAGCTAGGAGCTGCGAGGTTAGCTCAAATGTTAACGCTATCAATTTTCTCCTGTTAAATGCCCTGGAAAAAAAAAAAAAAAGAAGAAGAAAGAAAGGAAAAAAATTAAAGAAAGGGGGGAAAAAAGGAAAGAAAGGAAAACGAGAAAGAAAGGGAAAAGAAGCAAAGGGAAAAGAAGGAAGGGGAAGGGTAAAGGAAGAAATGAAGTGTAAAGAATGACGGGGAAAAGAAAGAAAAGCAAAAGAAAGGGGGAAATGAAAGCAAAATAAAATAAAAAATAGAGAAAAATTAAAGAAAAAATAAAAGACGGGGGGAAAACGACAGAAAGGGGGGAAGAAAGGGGAAAAAATAAAGAAAGGCGGAAAAAAAGGAAGGGGGGGGGGGTGAAGAAAGGGAAGAAAAAAGAAAGGGAAGGGAAAAGAAGATGAGGGCAAGAGGCGGGGGGGTGGCGGAGCCGGGAGCGGGGCCCGCACCCCGCCGCTGCCGCCGCCCCGTCCGCTGACCCCGCCCGTCCCGTCCCGTCCCGTCCCGTCCCCGCTGTCCCCCGGTGCCGCCCCGCAGCGCACGGTGCAGAAGAACGCCAAGTACGTCTGCCTGGCCAACAAGAACTGCCCGGTGGACAAGCGCCGGCGCAACCGCTGCCAGTACTGCCGCTTCCAGAAGTGCCTGGCCGTCGGCATGGTCAAGGAGGGTGAGTCCTGGGCATCGCGGGCACCGCATCCCGGGCATCGCAGCCCGGGCATCGCGGGCATCGCATCTCGGGCACCGCGGGCACCGCATCTCGGGCACCGCGGGCACCGCATCCCGGGCACCGCGGGCACTGCATCCCGGGCATCGCAGCCCGGGCATCTCGGGCATCCCGGGCATCGCATCTCGGGCGTCCCGGGCATCGCATCTGGGGCGTCCCGGGCATCGCATCTGGGGCGTCCCGGGCATCGCGGGCACCGCATCCCGGGCATCCCGGGCACTGCATCCCGAGCATCCCGAGCATCCCGGGCACTGCATCCCGGGCATCCCGCGGGTCCCGGGGGTGCCGGGCCGTGCTGAGCCCCGTCTCTCTTGCAGTGGTGCGCACAGACAGCCTCAAAGGCCGGAGGGGTCGTTTGCCATCCAAACCGAAGAGCCCCCAGGAGCCCTCTCCCCCCTCTCCCCCGGTGAGTCTGATCAGTGCGCTGGTGAGAGCCCATGTCGACTCCAACCCGGCTATGACCAGCCTGGACTATTCCAGGGTAAGCTGGACCGTAAGCTCGCGTAGGGACCTAGAGATGCTCCCGCCGCCCGCCCCCCGCTGCCCGCCCGGGGATGGGGGGGGGCCGCCGGCCCCGGTTCCGCGGGGAGAGGCGAGGCTGAGCCGGGCAGGGCCGGCCCCGGGGCCCCGGGGCTCGGCTGCCCCGGGACGGGGCCGCGCAGCGAAGCGGCCTGGGCGGCGGGGGAGCGTTAATTGCCCCGAATTATCTCATTGCCGTGCTGGCCAGAGAGGAGGTTTTAACCGTGATGGAAACCCGGCTCCCCGGCTAGAAGCGGGGTTAGCAATTTCACGGGTTATATACTTCAGAGAACCTCGTAAAGTGCTTTTTTCTCTTTTTTTTTCCTTTTTTTTTTTAAAATGAATTTCCAGTTCCAGGCTAACCCCGACTACCAGCTGAGCGGGGACGACACCCAGCACATCCAGCAGTTCTACGACCTCCTGACCGGCTCCATGGAGATCATCCGAGGATGGGCGGAAAAAATCCCCGGCTTCACCGACCTGCCCAAGACGGACCAGGACCTGCTCTTCGAGTCCGCCTTCCTGGAGCTCTTCGTGCTGCGCCTGGCCTACAGGTGAGCGCCCGCAGCCCGGGGGGCCCCGTCGGGGCGGCCGCGGGGCCGCAGCCCTTCGAGGGCCGCTGCTCTGCCTTTTATTAACTCCTCGGTAATTAGGTGCCTCTTAAATCCTTCATTTATTGCTCCTCAAGTAATTAGTTGTTTAGCTTTTCTCCCCTCATCTGCTCCATTATTTTTTTTTCCTTTCCCATTCTCTCTTTTCCTTCCCCCCCCCCTTTATTTTTTTCCCTTTCCCGTTCTCTCTTTTTCTTTTTTTTTTTCTTTCCCATTCTGTCTTTTTCTTCCCCCACCCCTTTCTATTTTCCCTTCTCTCTTTCTCCAAATCTTTATTTCTTTCTCTCCTTTCTTTTTTTTTTTTCTCCTTGTAATCTCTCACCTTCCTCTCTTTTTCTCCTTTCTCTCCACCCTTTTTCTCTCCCTAACTGATGTGCCCCTTCTCACCCCTCCACTCCTCGGTTCATTTTGGGGTTGTCACATTCCCTCCAGGTCAAACCCAGTGGAGGGCAAGCTTATCTTCTGCAACGGGGTGGTCCTGCACCGGCTGCAGTGCGTCCGCGGCTTCGGGGAGTGGATCGATTCCATTGTTGAATTTTCCTCCAACTTGCAAAACATGAACATCGACATCTCTGCCTTCTCCTGCATCGCTGCCCTGGCCATGGTCACAGGTCGGTGTCCCCCCCTGCCCCGCAGCCCCTTTTCCCTCCCACACCGTCTCAGCCCCGTCGCCTCCCGCATCCTTCTCTTTATTTTATTTTATTTTAATTTTTTTTTTGCAGAGAGGCACGGGCTCAAGGAACCCAAGCGGGTGGAAGAACTTCAAAACAAGATAGTGAATTGTCTCAAAGACCACGTGACTTTCAATAACGGGGGGCTGAATCGCCCCAACTATTTGTCCAAACTCTTGGGGAAGCTCCCCGAACTCCGCACGCTTTGCACGCAGGGGCTGCAGCGCATTTTCTACCTGAAACTGGAAGACTTGGTGCCACCGCCAGCAATAATCGACAAACTCTTCCTGGACACTTTACCCTTTTAAGGCTCTCGCCGTGCACTTCCACTGAACTGGAGAGAGTCTTCAGCTGCCTGGAGGGGAACCCGGCTGGGCCCAGCGCAGCACCCATGGGTGCCAGCTGCCCACCCCAGACCGGGGCTGCTGACCCGCAGGCAGAGCGCGAAGGGGCATTCTGGCTCTGGGGCATCACGGATGCAGATCATGGACCACACAAACCCCATGGTATCAACCTTTTCTTATCAGCTTATACATGAGTTTATTATTAAGGACTTGTGATTAAAAAGGCGAGCGTGTCTGGCCACGCCGGGCGCGCAGCGAAGGCTTCACACGGTGGCAGATGGCAGCGTTAAGGTGACCCACGAGTCTCACCCTCCTAAAGACTAAAGTTTTCTGCTGTAAAAGAAAGCTGTAATATAGACAAAAACCTAAATGTTGCGTGGGTGGCATGTCATTACAGAAGGCGAAAGGCTTGTAAATTCATCAGATGCGGTTTGGCTTTTAGGAAAAAAAAAAAAAAAGACAAATTATTCTGTGCCTATTTATGAGGAAATAAGGAGAACAATTCTAAAAAAAAAAAAATTAAAAATAAAAGCTAAACGCATTTGCCAAAAAAAAAATTTAAAAAATAAAAAATTAAAAAAAAAAAAAAAAAGGACCAAGAAAACTCATCTCAACCTCTCGGTACCAGGAAAGCATGACGATTCTAGGGTGACAATGTTATAGGCACTTGCTATTTCAGTAATGTCTATATTCTATAAATAGTATTTCAGACACTATGTAGTCTGTTAGCTTTTATAAAGACTGGTAGTTATCTAAAGCTTCGAACATTTTCTCAACTGTAAAATAGGTGGGCACAAGTATTACCGAACCCGAGCTCCCCCCGAAGGGACACATAGTGTTTGTAAACACCGTCCGACATTCCTTGTTTGTAAGTGTTGTACGTACTGTTGATGTTGATTAAAAAAAAAAAAAAAAGAGAGAAAAAAAAGAAAAAAAAAAAGAAGTTTATATCTTGATTATTTTGTTGTCTAAAGCTAAAACAAATCTTGCATGCAGCAGCTTCTGGCCGTTTCCAGAGTGCTTATAATATACATAACTCCCTGGAAATTACTGAGCACTTTGAATTTTTGGTTTGTTTCGTTCCGTTTTGGTTTGTTTGTTGGTTTTTTGTTTTTTTTTTTGAAATGTCTAAAATTGTCCGTTAATATATTATTTTACGTTCGAGTAATATTTTTAATCTTGCCATATTCTGTAGTCTTTTTCTTTGTATATTCCCGGTCTGGCACATGAGACGAGTCACTGCCTTTTTTTCTATGGTGTATGACAGTTAGAAACGCTGATGATGATGATGATGAATATTATTATTATTATTATTATTTTTTCCTCCTGATAACTCTTTCTTTGAGAAAGACAATTTTAATGTTTACAACAATAAAACGTGTAAACGAATAGAATCTCGTCTGCTTTCTGCCCAAGCGAGAAGCTCCGGCGGCAGCTCCCGCTGCCCGCAGAGGACAGTTCCCTCTGCCAGGCGGGGAACAGCCCGCACGGGAGGATGCTGGGGCTCTTCCCTTGCAGGAGCGGGAGGCGGCAGGACCCGCCGGCTCTGCGGGAGGAAGAGGAGGAACGCCCGAGGCTGAAGGTTGGTCCTTTCCCCGGTTGCTCCCCGCGGCAGGGCTCCGCAGCATCCCTACCCTGCATCCCTCCCTTCGCTCGGACTAAACCCCTTTGTCACAGAGGAGAGAGATCTCGTTCCCAAACCTTCTCCCGCGGCTCCGGAGATGGATCTGGGGGGGGGGGCAGGAGCGGGGGGACCCCTCACGGCGCCGGAGCGAAGCGGGATGCTCGGTACCGGCGGGCGGTCCCTGCACCCGGGCTGCGCATCCCCGCCTTCCCGGGAGCATCTCCAGCGAGGATTCCCCCGCCGCGCTTAGGAACGTCCCGGGCAGCCCTTCCCCGGCGTTCCAGCCCCTTCCCCGGCGTTCCAGCCCCTTCCCCGGGATTCCAGCCCCTTCCCCCGGTTTCCAGCCCCTTCCCCCGGTTTCCAGCCCCGGTGCCAAGGAGGGGTCCGGGGCGATGGGACGGGGGCGGTCCCCGGGCCCCCTATGGAAAGGGAGGAGGAAGCGAAACTCCGGGAGCACGCCTGGGAATTTCGAAAACTTCAGCTTCTTGCGTGAAGGAAAAGCGAAGCGCCGGAGCGGGGGATGCCCGCAGCCCGGGATGCTCGCCCGGGGCCACCGGCTGCGGCGGGCGGCTGAGCCCCCGGGACGGCGGAGGGTGAAATGCGGCGGGGGCTGGGGAGGGGAGCGGGGGCTCCGGGAGCTCGGTTAGGAGAGGGATTCACCGACAGAGCTGTGAAGAAGAGCTCAGCCCCGGTGCTGTGCAGGGGCAAGGAGCGGCGCCGGGAGTTAAGCAGCGCCTAAACGCGGCTGAGCGAGGTTTAGAGCCCGACCCGTTGCAATTTTAACCCTTACAGGAAGCTCCTCATCCTCCCTCCAGCACAAGACCCCGCTCGCCGAACTCTTTCCTCGGTGTCTTGTGTAGTAACTTTTCCAGCACGCTTAACCCTCCACACCTGTGGCAGAGCACTCATCCTGCCCCCGCCCCGGCAGCCGGTTTTCACCTGGCTCGGCTTTTTCCCGCAGCTGCCGAGGGGTTCTCATCTTCCCGCAGGTTCCCAGGGCCCTTCCCCCTGCCCCGCACCCCTTCCGGGGGCTTCGCCTGGGCTGGCCCCCAGCACCCATCCCGCCAGCACCCATCCCGCCAGCACCCATCCCGCCAGCACCCATCCCGCCAGCATCCCAGGGAGCAGCGCTGCCCGCCCGCCGGGGCTGGGGGGTTCTGGCTCTCAGCAGGTAACCGGGAGAGGGGGGCTGCTGAAGAAGCCGTGCTCCCTGGGAGGGGGTTGCCCGGCTTCCCTCTCCTTCCCTGGGCCCCTCTCCCCGGGAGAGAGGGGAAGGAGAAAGGAGGAAGGAGGGAGAAGAGCAGGGATGCTGCATGGAGGAAGCTCGATGCAAAGTGTGGAGCTGGGTGATTAGTTTTTAAATGGTGTTCTCCGTGGGAGGATTTAGCAGAAGAGTTTACTTCTGCAGGTATGTAATATTTCAGATTAGTAACTGTCTGAATTGTTCTAGCCCTGTTCTGGCTACGGAATTTGCTGCCACAAATTCCAAGCCTCTTCTGTTCTGTTCCTGCAGGATTCTGCTTTTTTTTTTTTTTGTAGTTCGTTATCAGGCCGCTGGGCTGATTTGAACCAAACTTTTTCTGCTGGTACAATTGCCCTGTCTCCTACAGAGTTACTCCTCTGTGTGCTTTATTTATCTCAGAGCCACGTTTCCGTTCCCAGTTACACTGCTGACTGTCCCGTTGTCCGGACACCTTCCTCCTCCTGACGTGGAAGGACGAGAAGGTTGCACTAAAGCATCATTTTCCTGAACACACCAGGGTTTGCAAACTTGGCCAACAAACCAGGGGTGAATTCGGGTCAGGTGTTTGCTCACACCGCGCGTCGCATCCCGGCGGTGACTCTTAATTGAAGCTTCATGTACCGGGGGGCCTGGATAACGCGCCGTGTGCCTCGCGTGTCTTGTGCTTCCATAAAACTCTGCCCGTCCGCAGTAATCCTGGTATAATTCACAGCTGGTGGCTTAGGGATGAGAGAAGTGTCACGCCGTATTCTGAAACCGCCTGTCCTGACCGCCGTGCCGGGAAGATGAATTACTGCAGGCACGAGACCCGTGTAGGAGCTTTATTAGTTTGGGAATGCAATCAGCAACACTTGCTTTCTTAGTCCTTTACCTAATTATCCTCATTGCGTATGTCACATACACCGCGAGCAGCCAGGAGGAATTTATGTCTAGGGCAGTCAAAGCTAGAAAATCCGTGTTTTATGTGATTTTACCCTCCTGACTTTCCTTCCGCGGCAGAAATCCCCGCGCTGGCTGCAGAGAGAAAACCTCCTCGGATGCACCTGTAGCTGATTTTTTTTTTAATGTATAAGTAAACCCACGGCTGCATAATCTGCACTTGCTGAGACGTTAGCCCTAAGTAACCTTTACAGCTGGTTGTGGTGCAGAGGGAGATGTTGGTATTCATGAATGTTTTGACATATTTGACATTTTCTATATGGTGTGCTCTGTCTCTGTGTTCCCGATTTTCCTCCTGCCTTTGCTCCCTTATTTCGGCAGTAAATAGTGGCCTTCTCCAGGCTGTTGTGGGCTGGAGGCAGAAGGTGGAAACTCATGCTTTGTGGTTTGTTGTTTGGTTTTTGGTGGCTTTTTAAAAAAATCTATTTTATTTCAAAGTAGTGTGTAGGTAAGTAATGGGATTATTGCGTTGTAATGCAGTGTGACTACAGCCAGAAGAGCCCGTTCTGACAAGACGGGTGATCTGCACTCTTTCACAGGGAGCACATCTGGCACAGAGGCTTGTAAAGAATCCGACGGCAAGGGATTGCTGCGTAGCCAGAACTTAACGCAGACACAATACAAATGTATTTGGTTTATTACAGCCCGAGCGAGGCAGCCTTGCTTAACTCGGCAAGGTGATTTGTGCCTGCTTGTGTTTCACACGCAACGTTTTCTGCAAGAGGGAGAAGGTGCTGGGCCACCGAGTGATGGATGATGCAACTAACCTGGGGCAAGTGTAAAAGGCGCGTTCAGTTGAATAGGCCTCACACCTATTCAGATAATTTCTAATTTTCATCTGCATATGGTATTCTGTGTGAAACCAAATCTTGTCGGTAAATTTGGGACCTTCAGTCAGATGAGAGAACTTCTGTGATGCTGGTTGGGTGTTTGGGTCTTGCAACGTTTTCCTGCTCAGCTCCCTCTTTTTTACAATTGTGCCATTTTCTGAATATAGGAAGAGCTCCCCACAGATGAATGTTTCTGTTGAGGAGAAACGATCCTTGAACAACTCATGTAGGTAGACACGCAGCTTTTCTGTGTCCCCTCCCTTGGTGGGACCGGAGCCTGGCTCCCCTGGTTGTCCGCATGGTGGTGATGGCCATGGGGTGTTTGTGGTGGGCAGTGGTCGCTGCTGTGCTTGCTGGGTCCATGGTCTAAACTACGACACTTCAGGTTTGGTGGCTGAAGGAACAGCTTTACTGGGACAAACCTGCTCTACGGCACTGACAAAACGAGCTTTCAGAGCTTCTTGTGCATCTTGTTGAAGGCACAGGGGCTCATGTGTGTTAATAAATACTAATTAATGTTACTTAGCTCATTTTTCTTGACCAACTTGGCTTCCTGCAAAGAGACATCAATCCAAAATTTTAATTTAATCATTTTAACACTTCGTGCAGATTGCACAGCACACTCCAACGCGCCGGTCAGAACTGCAGACGATAAAACGTAGCTGGGATCTGCTCGCGAAATACGCGGCAAAAAGCCTTTTAGACAAAACTTTTAAGAACGGTTGGGATTTTTAATCCTTAAACGCTGAGGAAGTGCCTACTTTAGGTTACTGAAAGAGCAGCTCATCCGGTGGTTGGGCGGCTGCAGGTGTTTGCTCCCGGGGTGGGATGTCACGGTCGCATTCTGCGGTGCACGGTGAGGGAGAGGCCGGGCCTGGCTGCTGGCACGGCTCTCGTAAATTGTTAAGGTATGTGCCTTAAAACGAGAGACCCTCCAGCTCCTTCATAAGGAAATAAAGCGAAGCGACAAGCTCTGGAGCACGACTGGAAAGGCCAACAAGGAGGGGCTCTGCTGCAGGAGGAGTGAGCAGATGCCGTCAGCCCCTCTGGAAATGTTCCGACTCTGGGGAGGGAACGTCCCTGGGAGCCAGGGATGGGCTCAGGTCACGGTGTGGGGAGAGGAACCACCGCTGAAGTAGGATGGCTCTGCCTTGCAGAGCAAAAACAGTGTCTTAGTTCCTGCTCGGTTATCACAGAACACTTTGGGTTGGAAAGGATCTTAGAGACCACCTCATTCCAACCCCCTGCCAAGGGCAGGGACACCTTCCACCAGACCAGGCTGTGCAAGGCCCCATCCAACCTGGTCTAATGTGGGCTTGCAAGGCAGAGAACAACCAAGATGTTTGAGGGACTCAACATGGCCAAGGTGGCAGGCGGGAATGCTGCGTCCCAGCAGATCCCTGGCAGGGGTGAAGAGGGAGCAGAAGCTGGAGCAGGACCATGGCTGCAGCCATGTCCACTCCACACATCACAGTGGGTGCTCCACAGCTTCATGGCACGTGTACCTCTGCCTGTTTGGCTACTGAAGTGCATGCCTGGAAAGCTGTAAGTGTGAGCATTTGGAGAGAAAAGGTGCAAATTGCAGCTCTCCTTGCCGCAATGTCAGGTTTCTCTTGGGACATGGGCAGTCGCTTCTCTGCAGAGCTCTGTCCGGAGGTTCCATGGGTGACTCGGTACCTCTAAATCCCAGGGATCGCTCCTCCTTAACACCAACGTGGCTAATTCTGTAGGATTGCTCCTAAATGTTATTCTCTTTAAGACCATCCCTGAGTCTACATGGGCTGACATTTTTTTGTCCCAGATATTTCTCCTGTTTTTATCTCTGCTTACTCCTTGTCAGCCGCCACGACAGCTCCTTTCCTGCGGGCAGAAGGGCAGGTGGGCAGCCATGGTGAGGTCGCTTTGCTTCCCCAGGCTGCTGGGCTGGGTGGGTGCTCCCTGCCCCGTGCCCTTGCCCTGCGGTGGGATGCAGCCCGACTGGGAGGGGCTCAGCCTGGGGGAGAGATGGGGCTGGGCTGGAGTGAATATGAGCTGGCTGAAGGTGAGCCAGCATCTGCCCAGGTGGCCAAGAAGGCAACCATCACCCTGGCTTATGTCAGCACTAGTGTGGCCAGCAGGACCAGGGCAGAGATTGTCCCCTTGGATCCTGGGATCATCCCCTTGGACTGGGCACTGGGGAGGCCACACCTCAAATCCTGGGGTCAGTTTTGGGCCCCTCAATCCCAGAAGGATCTTGAGGGGCTGGAGCAAGGCCAGAGAAGGGCAACGAAGCTGGGGAAGGGTCTAGAGCAGGAGTGTGGTGAGGAGCAGCTGAGGGAGCTGGGGG
>JAVSBS010001324.1:20342-34235 GCA_033124195.1 Coracias cyanogaster
CCTTCCCCAGCTTCGTTGCCCTTCTCTGGCCACGCTCCAGCCCCTCAAGGTCCTTCTGGGAGTGAGGGGCCCAAACCCGACCCCAGGATTTGAGGTGTGGCCTCCCCAGCGCCCAGTCCAAGGGCATGATCCCTGCCCTGCTCCTCCTGGCCACACTAGTGCTGACATAAGCCAGGGTGCTGGTGGCCTTCTTGGCCACCTTTCCTTGGCCTGTTTCCTGATGGTTTTGCTCTGGTTTTGAGACCCTCCATTGTGATGCACCTGTGGTGACATTTCCCTGGGCCGTGTATCAGGCGGGTGAAGCCCCATTTCATGCTGCTCCATTCCCATGGAAGCTCATCTGTAGTTCAAACCTACATACTTGAGCACTGTGCTGTTCTCCAACCCAGTATCTATTTGCAGTACTCTTTATAATAATCTTTTTTTATGCCATAAGTGAAATCCACGTCTCTTTTCACTGCTCGTAAATAATATTATAGTAAGAATTGGCATTCCATGCAGAAGGGGAAAAAATCTAACTAATGAGACATTTCTAATTCCAGGTTTTCTAAAGGGCAATTGCTGCAGACATCTCTGAGTCAAAAATAGTTAACCACAAATTAAAAAAAATACTTGAGTGCTTTAATTTTGGGGCTGAGAAGCCAGGAAACGCTCGCTGCACAGACACGGCTGTGCCAAGGGATTTTATAGATGGGGATGCTCTGCAATGTTCTCAGTGCTAGAACTATTGAAGCAATAAGTTGAAGTACCCTTGTGCTACTACCAGGACTGGCAAACTCATGGCCTGGCCACCTCCTTTGTCTCAGCAGAAAAACATATACATTACAAAATGAGGCTATTTATTTTTAATTTAAGGCCTATGCCTGCTCTGTGGCACTGCAGTGGAAGTTAAGGTATAGAAATCATATGCTAGCTGTGATATTTATCACTGTACGGAGTTGGACCTCGTTTTGTTAGACCTGGTTGTAATACAACGGCAGCACTCGCCTTGCAATAAAAAAGATGTTTTATCCTGACAGTCAGGGCTGGTTCTTCTGGGAAAGCAGCAAGTGGTTTTGCTGACTCGAGGGGAGGCTCTGAATGGGCATTTCAGATGCTAAAGGGCATGAGCAGCTCCTCGGACCAGCACATACGTGTGTGCACGGGCTCCTCGGCCGCTCCATCCTCATCCCGCACAACACGAGCTACCCATCATCAGTGGGGATCGTTTTGGGTGGTGTTAATAAAGCTAAAGGCCAAGAGCAGATGCAGCTAAATGAGGGTCTGTGGGAATGATGGGGTCCTCGGTACAGGCAGAAGAGCCAGGAACCAGCCACGAGCTTCTCTGTGATCGCTCACCTGCCTGCCTTGTGACCAGCACTGGTGCTGCCTTGTTCTACCTTACACGAGCCCATCAACTTATCTTCTGTGTGTTGTCCTGGGTAACAGGAGGCACGGTACCTGTGCATATACATGAATGTGTATGTTCCAATATACATGCACATATTGTAGCTGTGGGCTCAGGTCAGACACTGGCCCTATCCTCCTCAAAAATATTCAGAGGAAATGTTCATTTCAGCAAGTGAAATGCAAAAAGCTGTCAGTTGCTCCAGGAATGACCAGGGTTGTTGTGTCTCTTACTTGCAAATATTTTTCTTAGGTACGGTAAACCTTGTTTGTTTGTTTTTCTGAAGTGTATTCATTTCAAAGCTACTTGCAACCCTCATCCTGAAATGACTAGCAAAACATTTCCCCAAATAATCACAGCGAGGCTGGGATGCCACTAGTAGTGTGAAAGTTGTGGTTTGTTTTTATTATGAGATTATTTCCTTGT
Organism: Coracias cyanogaster; assembly: GCA_033124195.1. NCBI lineage: Eukaryota > Metazoa > Chordata > Aves > Coraciiformes > Coraciidae > Coracias > Coracias cyanogaster. The sequence goes on from JAVSBS010001324.1 coordinate 22,156, forward strand.
GCTTGGTTGTATTTAGAGGTATGTGGTTACATCTGTAGCTTCGGCAGGAGCTTGTACCTGCCGTGAATAAATTAAAATGGAAGGTTTGGAATCTGATTTTTCTCTATTTGAAGGGGTTGATAATTTATTTAATAATTTTAATTTATTAATTCTCAAGATTAATAAATACAGTTTGGGCAAGCAAATGATAAATACGATTTAGGCATAGAAACTGTAAATGCCAGTCCTTTATTGAGGATCTCAAAATCTGAAGATTTCACAAAGGAGCTAAGTCAGTCTCATAGTGCTTCTAAACTTACAGACACTTTCCCATTGCTCAGCTCTTCTCTAAGGACTTACTGAAGCTGGTCTTCCCAGCCCCACCATCTGATGCCCTTAACAGGTGATGAACTGAACCCTTCAGAGCAAGCCCAGATCCCAAGTTGTTCCTCACTGGGGCTTGGATTCTCTATTTATTTTTTTTCTTCCCTCAACAGCAGATGGGTTTATTTTTAACTACTCATTCCTATGGTAATTTCTCTCCTGGTTAATCCTGTTTGGAAATAGAAATGTGCTCACTGAAGTTTCTGCTATTTAGAAATAACATCCCCCAAGAAAGATGTATGTGATGTGGAAGAGTAGCCTTTAAAATACAGAACCATGTGTTGAGAGAGCAAACCAGTTGGCCTACAGCCTTACAGCCACTCGTGAGGCTTTATCGTGTCTTGGTCCACGCTCTTAAAAGGTGGCTGTAGAGTTGTAGCTTCACAACCTGCCTTCATTCCCTGGCTCCAAGCACAAATTCAGCACATGTTGTTTGCCTACAATGGATGAGCCCTCCCTGGACTGTTGGTCTGGGGCGGTTCCTGGGGACATCCTCAGCCTGTGCTCCTGTTCGGAGCAGGCTTGGGTCCTGCTGGGCTTGGTTGGGGTGGTCCTGGAGCCCTGTGACTCCAGGCAGAGCCCTGCCAGCCCATGGCTGACTTTTACAGCTCAACTAATTGTCCTTCTTGGAAATCAAACCTGCTCCTGCCTACAAATGTTTAACAAACATTAGGGGAATAAACCTATGAGTGTTATATAACCACACTGAAGTTCTGACTGGGCTGGTGGGTATCACCTGCTGTTTGAAGCCTGAGTGAATGGGCAGACAGTTGCCGTCCCTGAGATGTCGCTGGTTATGGTTTAGAAGAATTCATTGGCTTCTTTCCACTGGCTTGTTGGACTAGGAATATGAATACTCTCACTCCTTGGCATTTCAGAATAGACTATCTGCAGTGAAATACTAATCCATGTGTAGCTTTACAATGCCAATCTGATTTTTAGTTTTATACAGTGCTCTGCCACAGTTAGAAAAACCCCACAACCCCCAAAATACGGTAGATCTACTCACTCTCTTGATATTGAAATAATTAATGATGTCTATAATACAAACTCTTTCTCCTTTAGTACTTATCAGCTTTGAGAGGAAGCCTGATGTAAAGCAGCTCTGCCGTAATGCAGATTACATCTGTGACTCTTCCGAGGGCACCGTCGCGGTGAACGCGAGCATAATTCTCGGGTTTGTGGTGAACACTGAGTTAGTGTCCCTAGACCCTTCAGCAGCTTGCTCTCCAGTAACAGTGCTCAGAAGCACAACCAGGAACGTTGCAAAGTCTGCAGATGGGGCTTGCTCTGTGGCAGAGCACCTCGACAAACCAGCCCTGCCCGGTTGCCAGAACACATGTAATACTTCTGCTCCATAAAAGATCATTTCTTTCTAGGGAGAATTAAGCAAACGGAATGAGCGCGATCCATATGTATAAACCCTGTACGGTTATTCTTACAATTACAAGCAAGATAGCGATAATTACCATGGCAATTTGTTTCTTTATGGATGAGATTTCTTCAAATAGATGCAGAAATATCTCGTCTCCGTATCCTTATGTTTAGCTTTTCTCCGGGATAAAGGTTTCACAGCAAACGTTTTAAGGAAATTGATGGTGCTTACAGGAAAGCCTCATTTTTAAAAATGTTACCACATTTTTCACTAGTCATATAACTATCTAAATAAAAAATTGTCCTTAAGAGTTCCCATATCATATTTAATAGCTGAGGGGGATCTTGGTAGCAAACCAAACTAGGGAAAAATGCCGAAGTGCGTCATAATCCATATTGCTGGTTTGAATGAACATGGGTTACCAGCAGCTGAGAGCTGCCAGGGTTAGTCTGTGGCTCTGCTGGTCTGCTGAGCTTGGCTTAAAGCCTCTCCTGCAGAGGAAGGTGCTGCCTTGGTCACCTGCGGGTTCCTCCAGGCCAGATGCTCTTCATCGGTTTCCCTCGGTTTACCTGCTAACCCACCCTGCCGCCTTCCCTGCTGCCTCTGAAAAATATGATTAGTGCCAAAAGAAAAATCAGTTTTGCCCACACAGAAGTCAATGGGATGTAGAAGTGGTTATTTACCAGAAGAATTGATTCATCATGTAAATTATTCAGTAAAGACGGCAAAATTAATTGAATAACATGTTTTAACAAATGGAATCTGACTGGCTTTATTGTGCATGTTCATGAGACTAGCAGTGGCTCTGCCTTTTGATTTAGGTTCCCCTGCTCAGTTGCTTGGCAATATAAATCTGAATTTCTGCATCCACTTCTGAAATTTCACTCTTTGCTCTTAACTTCGCAGACAGCAGCATTATGTTCTTTGCAATTCTAAATCTGAGGTTAGTTAACAACAGGTAAACTTGGCTTAGGTTATGACTAAAACATTTTTGGGGAGGAATCATTTACATGTTTTCGTCTCGAGCAATTTAATAAAATTGGTTTATTATTTATACCAATTCAGAGCCGCATCTTTTTACACAGACCTGGAAAATGGTGAGAGCTTGAAGTCACAGAATCACAGACTGGTTTGGGTCGGAAGGGACCTTTCAAGGTCATCTCGTCCAACCCCCTGCAGGGAGCAGGGCCATCTGCAACTAGAGCAGGTTGCTCAGAGCCCCGGCCAACCTCATCTGCAATGGTGCCAGGGATGGGATGGCCCTTTAGGGAACCTGAAGGTGGACATTGAAGGTTAAGTCATGTGAATTACCCAAGTGCTATATTGGGATGTTCACTGAATTCTAGTGGTCCTTGGACAGCAGCTCTGAGTGTGTAAGCTCCTGCAGGCAACGTTCCTCTTTTCTCCCCTCCCCAGCCTCAGTTTGGGCTCTGATTCCTCAAGCTCCATGAAAGATTTGTAGAGCACATGTTCCTCAGGAGTCATGAAGAGGAGAGCTACTAGTTTCCTGATGGTGCTTTTCATTGTGGGATTTATAACTGGTAGGAATTGCTTTCTCTAGGCCTGTTATATGTTGAGAAAGTGATTTTTCTCTTTGTCATTAGAATCCAGTTCTGATTTCCTTACAGTAAAGATTTTCGGTGGATTGTATGGCCAGAAAGACAAATCTGTTAGGTCAACTTTGATTACATTGGGGAGACATATTTCATTATATAATTCACTGGGGTCTGTACTATTCTTAAAGCAAAATATAAAGCTACCTCAAATGTCAGAGTTTGATAGATTCAAAATGCGTCCCCTCCAAACTCCATTAGGCCTTCTAATCTTTAAAGCTCTTCTTGTTCCTCCCACTCGTGTCTTCCAGAGTTTTATTCCATGTCAGAGGCACTTCTCCCAGTAAGCACTCTGGACAATTTAATCTCGCTTCCATCATCTGACTGGGACGAGCATCATGCTCTGCAGAAGGGAGGGAATCTTACAGCAGATATTTAAGTGGCTTCTTTCTTCCATTTGAACATAATCCAGTGTTTTGAGGGTATATTAGAAAGAACAAAAATCTAAAGTTATGTGCGCAGAGGAATAAAAATCGAGCAAACATGACTGATGAGGTCGGTGCTGGCAGCAATGGTGTCTGCATAAAGGTGTATTCCAGCATGAGATTCTTGGCAAACAGATAAAACAGAATTGTAGGAACACTGGGAATGAGTACAAAATAATCAAGATATTTCTATGGGGTCATTGGTGGTCTAGATAGTAAAGCGAGGGGACAATATGCTCAAAAAGAGCTTTTTAAGTGGAGTTTGGGGAACTTCTGCTAAACAAATTGTATTTTTAACAGAAGTGAACTGGATCCTATTTCATAAAATAACCCCCAAATATATATATGCTATTTGCATCCAGAAATGAGAGCTCACAGTGGTACTTGCGTGTTGCAAGGGTTTATGCCCAGCATATGTTTTTCTGTGCTGTCACTGGCGTAACGGTTTTACAGGTGTCGGGTAAGCGTAAGTAGGTGGTTAGGGCAGTATGTGGGTTAGGGTGTGTAGCCTCCCAGAAGCTGAGCGAGTCTGTTATCTTATAAATACTTAGGAAAAAACCTGTAATCAGTACCAAAAGGCACATTGAGATGAGGCTGTGATTAGTTTTTTTTCAAAATGGAGGAAAAAAAAAAGTGGAGGGAAAAAAAAAGTCTTTGATACCTTCGCTCCAGTTCTGATCTAGTAGACTAATAAATCTTAAGTTGAAATCTGAAGTGTGATTTTTCCCTGTTTATTCCAGATAGGATTTAAATGGGCCTTTTGGACAGTTCTGTTAGATACAATGGAAAAGTTTTGCATCGTTGTTTGTGGCTACGTTTTGGCTTTACCAGCCTGAGGCATAGAGGCTGCTGAAAAACATACCTATGAAAGTGCAGGTAGAGCACTTCTGAGTAACTGCAGCTCTGGCTGCTTGAATGCTTGTGAACAGCAGCATTTTGTCAGCTGCCGGGTTTGCTCTCTGTGCTCAGCACCTGCTTTTCATCTCATGTCCTGATGGAGTTCAAAAGGGAATGCAAACCTGGAAGTTAAGGCACAGCTTGATGCCCTGCTCTTGTGCAAATCACTTGTGTTTTAGCTTCATCACATCCTAGGTATGTTTTTCTGACTGTTTTCCATACAGTTACGTGAGAGATTGTTTCCTCATTGATATGTGCATTTCTTGTCCTTTGGGCATTGCCTAATTCTGCACGTGAAACTCGGTGCCATCCACAGGGACTGGGACCCCAGCTTCTTCATCGCTACTATTTCTACATCTCAGTAAAGGTCATCAAGTGACTGTCTTCTGCAGGAGCATCCATGGCACTGTACAGTTCAGTCCTTGATTAGGTGGTACAACAGATCACGGTATCAGGAAAGCATGTTGTGAAATAAATGCCCCTTGCAAGGCAAGTGGAAATCTTGATTTTTTGGGGGAGTGGTTTTTCCTTGTGGAAGCGTGTTGTAAAATACTTGTGTTCTAGTGTACTAATACAATCTCTGCTGCTTTCTGAAGCTGGGGTCTGGATCATCACAACTGAACGATCTGCAGCATTTTAAATGTCGGCCAGGTTAAGAGATGTAGAGCTTTGTTTGGTTTGGTAACGCTTTTATTGCTTATTATAATCTTAGAATTACACATTTGCATGTTAGCTGTGTTTGCAATGTGAAACATGAACGATCTGTGTTTCAGGATAAACCTTATCACTTGAGATTACAGGAAAAAAGACAATTTATCTCCTTTAAGGAAAAAGGAGAACGATTGAGGCAGAATCTTACACTGGGTAGTGCTGAGAGGGTTTGTTTCAGCTACGCTGGTTTGAAGCCCTGTCCAAACGGTATGAGCGGCAGAAGTCTCATGCTTATCTCCTTTGCCAAACGAGATAGAGGGGCAGCAAGGAAAAGACTGGAAAGTACAATTTCTGTCAGTAATCAGCTCTGTAAAACCGAGTTCAACTAGTCTGTGGTGTAGGAAGGCAGCTGGAACCCTCCCGGGCTGTGTCATCACCCCAGGAATGGCACCGCTCGGAGAAGCACAAGGGTTGTCTCATCGTGTACCAGGTATCAGCTGCTCTTAGGAAGCGGCCTTTCAAGGCTTTCCCTGCTATGGCAGGTGAAGTGACTTTGCAGAAGCTTATTGGATTAATATGGTGGAAGACTAACGCGAATAAATTCATGACAGGCACAGAGTATAGCAAAACCTTTTCTCTCCCTGAATTTCACAGCTCCAAGGCTCCTATGTTTTTGACAAGGAACTCAAAACTTGGTCGGTGGGAGCTTCTTGCTCTGTCTGGAGGGTCTGTTGAGGTTGGAGTGAACAGTGATATTGAAAAATGCCCTTTGCCTCTGCAATTTTTATCCTCCTGGTGTTTTATCAGAGGCATTTTCCTTATGATAAACATGTAGGCAGTGCATGCTTGGGAAAGCTGGTGACGTTTTGGACTTTTTGCTTTGAACTACAGGTGAATCTCTCTTTATAGTTCCAAGCCTTTTAATGCCTGAATATAACAACCACACAGGGCTGTGGTAACTCATATGTAAGATCAGTGGATGTTCTTTGAGGTTAGTACAGCTTCTGTCAGGGTGGGGCTTGGTACTTGGTCACCGCAGTCCTTGTCTGTTTGCTCTTGCGTATTAGATGCCACCTTCATCCTCCTCTGAGTTGAATATCAGCAAGACTCCATAAATACTCGGGTGTTTTGGTTAATGGTGACTGCTGCAAAAATGTTGTTAAATAAGAATTATACTTTCACTTATATTGGGGGTTCAGAACTCACTTGCACTCTGGAAATGTTAATAATGGCTTTTTCAAGCTTTCTAGTAGTCATTTATGAGAGGCGTTCATTATAAACTCAACTTTGTTTCAGTTCTTCTCTGATTTATAAGATAGGGAAGTATTAGTTTCAGTATGAGCTTCAGGATTTCCAAACCCACAGTGTGCTGGCAGAGAACACTTTTCCCATACTGTCTTTAGTCACAAGCTTCCTTACAGGTCCCTGCCTCCTGCTACTTGTTTTACCTTTTTCTAACACCCCTTCCCCATCCCATAACCTCTCCTTCAACACAAAAGGAAGAAACAGCTTCATGAGGTAGGTGTTGAAAAGGCTTTTTCCCCATCAGCTATGAAATTTGTCATAATATAAAGAGGTGGTGCAAAGGTGCCAGACTGTGTAAACTCCATCTTGAAGGATTCAGGTGGACCAGAGAACCTTGTTTGAGCGCTGTGCCCAGGAGTGAATTTCATCCTAGATGTTATTAAAAGTTCCTGTGCTTAACTGTGGCACGGCTAACAGCAAATGATCACTTAAATCTCCAAAGTAATAAAGATAGATAAATTACAGTAATGTGAAATTCTGCGCTTCTGCAAAAAAACCCACAAACCTTAGTGTTATTTGGACTGCACCTGACCCACAAATACTTGGACATCAGTCTTTCAAAACGGAACTGAAATTTAGTGTGAATTTAACTGTTCCAGGGAATTCAAGTGGTGAGTCATGGTGCTTGAATAAACCCACAAAAATATCATAAACAGTAAAAACACGTGGCACTTACTCTGTCTGAAACAGTTGTGGTTTCTGAGCTGGAAGTTGGAAACGCTTGTTACCGCCCTTTCCAGAAGTTATGTACCACTGGGGTACGGGACTGAGAGACACCCACTCACAGGCAGGGTATAAAAGGTTGATAAATCACACACAAAAAAGGCATACTCTTATGTGGAAAAAAATGCATTCAGCATTTTTTTTCCTGAGTAAAGTATGCAGAAAACCTGCTTAAATGGGGCATATAATTTTTAATGAATCAGGCCCTTTCTCCTAGGAAATGAAGCAAGTATGATAAATATGATGGGAACTGGTGAGTACCCAGGGTCTAGTAATCGTATCATATTTGAAATCCACCTGAGGGTTTCTGTGAAAGGTAGTAGCTCAAAAGGATTAGTCTTTAGACTCCCAGACTTTGAGAAATGGGGGATAAATTGAAGAAATTGGATTGTAATCAATTAACAAAGTAGGGAGGTACTAGAAGAACAATTAGACAAGAGGCACGTTAATTTCTGTAAGTCAAGAGCCCAGCTGCTTCAAAATTTATTTATAAGGAAACCAGAGATGACTTTCACGGGGATGCCTCCTCCACAGTAAAACTTCCCTTATCTGGTTTCCTTTTACTTGACTAAAATTTTTGCTTGCTGAATACAACCAGCCCAAGTTTTAAAAATCCTCGCAAGAGGAAATCCTCCCGTTTCAGCCCCAGAACCCACTCTTTGATGGGAGCTGGCTATTATGGAAGTGCTTGTCCTTGTTCAGAGACACTGGGCAGGGCTATGGACACTGTTCCCAGGGGTGATGGAAGAGGAAAGAAAGAAAGAAAGTCAAAGCAGATGACTGAAAAAGATTAAGACGTGGTTGTGGGAAGAAAAAAAATGTCCATTATTTTCCCTGCAGCATTGATACAACTGTGAGGAAAAAACCCTTTTTTTTATCTGGACAGTGAGTACACTGTGCCCCAAATCTTGTGCTTGGGATACTGGAATCTCTACTACTTTTTAAGTAGGTGATGAAGAAACACCCAGCTAAGGAACCACCTCTGAAAAATAAGTTCCATGGCAATCCAATGCTGGAAGTCCTTTTCAGTGCACTTGTTTTAGAGTGCTTCAGCGTTCAGAAAGCAAATAACAAAAAAAGGCACCTGGGAAGCTAAACCACAGTCCCAAAGCATGAACGTAAAACTTCCAGTGGCTGGTGGGTTGTACTTTATCACCTCTGTATTCTCTCTGATTTTTTGATCCATGGAGCTGTCGTCAGCACGGACTGGGCAAACATATCACAAAGTAAATTAGTGGCAATGTTAAAATTATCTCTGAGTTTACCCATCTTCATATGGGCATATCATCAACTGCAATCCATGGCAGTTAAAGGAAATCTGGTTTTTGTTGGACCTGCCTTTATTTTATGAAGGGGCACAGAAGGCCAAGGGAAGGACCCTTCCTGCAGAGATGATGATCTTCAGCAGGGAAGTGGGAAAACTTAAATTGGAAGCTAAGGGGGAAAATAAGCTCACAAAATTTCTGCAGATTCTTGTCAAGGTGAGAGCTGTGCATGGTGTTGTCTACTCTACCTTCCTTAAAAGGAATTAAAATACACCCCAGCTGACCCCACTGGGACAGCAGTGGGTTTTTACTGCTCGTTGTGCCGTAATGAAGAGAATGAAGAGAACTACACTGCTTAAAGGACTTGTGATAAGAGGATACTCCTTCTGGTGAATTAAGCCAGTTACCTGAGAAAAAGGTAGCAAAAGAAATTAAATGGAAACCTGATGATTTCATGTATTGCTTGTAAAGGATGAAGGTTTTGGGATTCCCAGAGTGGGTATCAAGCCTGAGGGCTAAGGAAAGTGGAGCCCTTTCCTATCAGTGTCTTCAGTGTGTGGGGAAAGCTGTAAAATGCTGTGCGTTCTAACTGCTTTGTAAAAGTTCTCTTGATAACAAAACCCATAATTTATCATTAGAATTGTCAAGTAGAAGGATTTGACAGGTTGGTTTGGAAAGACCCCAGTGCCAGATATTCCTACAGAGTAGATCTGCCAGCTCTTTCCACAAAGATGTCCTGCAGCTTCCAGAATTGGGGTGTGAAGTGTGAATCAACCATAAGGTTTGTCCTTGTAGAAATGTCCTGTTAAGCTTCTTCCAGGTAAAGTCCAATCCAAAGCACAGCACTGCTTTGAAATGTCCCCTTGCAGCTTTCTGCAAGGTCTGAAGTGGGAGAAGTACTGGAAAAGGCAACTGTTTGGAAACACTGTGCAAAACGCACCTACTACTGTTTTTCAGATTCCAGGCAGGCTCTGAGGAATGGCCTCACGTTTAAGTATATGATGGACAAGAGCTAATTGATGATGTTCTTGGTGTCTCTTTAGTCAAACTTTCCAACTGGGAGCTGTGCCTCTTGAAGCACTGTGGGAAACTATGACCTGGGATGTCTAATGGATGCTCTCAGATTATACCGAAATAAATGAACGAGAACTTTTTCAGGGCCACAAAAAATACCGTGTTGACAATTTACAAGTAATCTTTTTTTTGTTCCTTACATTAGCTGAGGCACCTGAGGTTATTGATTCAGTTTATGCAACTCCAAGCAAGAAAACGGCCTGTAATAAATTAGGACTCCAAAGGTATCCATGACAAAGTAGGAACTGGAAATAGTGTGGACAGAAGGAATTAATGTCTAGCATCTATGATGGAATTTTTGGATGTTGGGGCAAATTTAAATACTTGAAAAAAACAAATGTCCTGTGAATACTTAGGATAGAAGTTGTGTCTGATAATAGATACCTCTGCAGAACAGTCATTGACCCTCTGCGCTACCTACAGTGTAAGTCCTCGCCTGGTGGTTTGGATGCAGGAGGTCATTGTTGATCACGGTAATTCCAAAATAAACTCTCTTTTCAAAGGAATATTTTATGTCTCATTCATAATTCTCCTCTGCAAATCACAACAATTTGACAGTTCTCCATTGGTATGTGCATTGGGTCGAAAGCATATGAGCTGCATTTGTACGCTATTTATTGTAATCGACTGCTTTTCGTTGGCTGGGTGATTGCACTTTCTCTACTTACTTAGAAGGAGCATTTTCTAACCCCAGCCTTGCCCTTTAACCATTTGCCACTTACAGTTTTATCTTAGCATATATTTATTGCGTTTCTCACTGACATTTTAAAAAATCCTCCACTCTACAGAAACTTTTTGGATTTTATAGCTTCTCACTTTTATGATTATTTCTCTTTCTAAGATTAAATACTTGAATGGGAGTTTTTTAAATGGTAAGATACTGTTACCTGTCTTGCTGGGATTCTGGCACCTTTGGTAGCAGGGCAGCAGGGAAAGGAGAATGTGGCATTTTGTGTTTTAATTAATCTCGCATGGATCTTCAAGAAAACATATTCCACAGGAAGATGGTGTTTTCCGGGAGGGTTCCAATGTGAAAAGGTTGTTGAAGAACTAAGATGGTTTTAAAATGGTGTCCACGAGGCCTGGCTGTATCTGATCAGATGTGGCTCAGTGGTTAAGGAATCTGTTAGATTTAGGGAGTGGGTATGTGACGGATCTTTTAATTATGCCCATCTTTTTCTCAGTCTACATCTATTTCAAACTGTACTTCAAAATCCTTGTGATGTTACTAAACAATGTGCTAATGTCTTAGGAGGCAGTCAGACCACCTTGAGACTAACAACGTTAGTTCATTCAGAAGACATTTAGAGATGCATCAGGCAGAAACCTTAAGCCTGAACTGTTCCAAATTTCATGAGTTTACATGGACTTGGACTTGATTTACTTATTTAGAAGATTTACTTATTTAGAATGTGGTGAAGTTACGCAGCCAAGGTGTGCCGGGTGGATACAGACAGTCTTGAGCATTTTTGGTCTAAGCAATGGTGAAAATGCTGAAAAGTGGGAAAAATAACAGAGATCTGATGTTCTACAATGAAGATTTAATGAGGGTTTTGCTTTGGCTGCTGCACTAAATCAGATTCTGTACAGTGAAGTTTTCATGCTTTTGGAGAGAATTCTGAAAGTCTTTGGGTTATAGAGGAAAAGTGGAAAGTTTGGTTTGGGGAAGTAATTTTGTGTTTTGAAGGATGAATATGAAAGAGTGTATTAAGTTAAACCCAGAGGGTTTTTTCTCTCATACGAGTGCAGGATAATTGATACTCAAACTCTGTTCTCTCAGTGCTCCACCTTATTGTAGTCGTGCATTTTCTCGTGTCACTTCAGAATTGTGTGTAGTAGGAGTGACGCACTTTCAGGGCAGGTCAGAATTGTCTTCCACTGTTCTGTTCTTGTGGGCAGTCCTACTGCAATCTGCTCATTCCAGGGAAGAGTTGCTGCAATTCTTTGTGTATCACCAGCTTCCTTCCAGGGCTTCCTACTGGACCATCCCATTTCCAAGTCCAAGGCAAAGCGAGGGTGTTTGTGGAAGAGCAGCTGCCTCCACAGTGTTCTTCTAGTGAGTTGTGTTGGTCGTCTTTTCTGCTCAGTGTGAGAAGATGTTTTCTCCATGGCGATCTCTAAGGAGGTGCCTGCTCCTCCCCTCAGCAGCTATGCACCATGCCTCACGCAGCTTCATGTGACACACTCTGTGCTCTGCTTGGGTGCAGGATGGTGTCATTAATTGTGAAGATATGTGGGTATTGGGTAACAAATCATAGACTCATAGAGTGGTTTGGGTTAGAAGGGACCTTTCAAGGTCATCTAGTCTCACTTCCCTGCACTGAGCAGGGACATCTGCAACTAGAGCAGGTTGCTCAGAGCCCCGGCCAACCTCACCTGCAATGGTGCC
>JAVSBS010001324.1:35772-51194 GCA_033124195.1 Coracias cyanogaster
ATCCTGGGCCCCCTGCTCTGGGTGAGCTGCTGGAGCAGGGGGTTGGATGAGATGATGTCCAGAGGTCCCTTCCAACCGCTACTATTCTGTGATTCTCTTCTTTTGAAGGTATTTACCATTTCCAAGAACTTTCATACTGACTAGTTCATAGGAAAAGCATTTTGAAAGCATGTGCATTTCCATGTGTTAGTAGTGGAAAAGCTGCACATCCTTTTGAAACCTCTTTAGACTGGGAATCTCTTTACAGTGGTGCAGGTACTGCCACGGCTCTACCTGAGGTGTGTTGATGGTCTTGGTTGCACACTGGTGTGATGACAGAGGTTGCTTCTGGCCATGTCCCAGGCCTGTGGAGCAGTTGCCAGAGACGTCTCTGATGCTCTGTCCTCTACATTTCTTCCAAAGTCCTTTCTCAGCTGATTTCTCACCATGAACATCTAGGTTACAAAGCTCATGCTTCAGAGCTTTTGCTAAATCGTTCATAACAGAGAAAAGGATGCGTGCAATTTTTAATGCGTGTAGATAATTCATCCAGACTCACATTTCACTGTAATTAAATAGGTTTTACATATCAGGTATAATTAATATCCTAGGACCTCCAAAAGACAGTGCTTAAATACCTAAATTTTGTTAATGGATTCAGTCTATGAGGCTGTTTGGTAAGCACAAGACTACATAATTGCTCAGGGATTACCCTAGATCTTTCATTAGTGATCTAACATACCACCCAGGCTAAAACACCTATTTATCTGGAGGGCAATTGATTATAAACACAGATTTAAGTAACAAATCAATCATAATAGCTGAGATTATGCTGCCAATCCTCTTTTAGTGGATTTTTATCAATTAGTAGCTAAAATGTCACTTATTCATGTCTTCTATACTTTTGTTGACTCTTGATAAAATTCAAGTAGGAATCTATAATGTTTTAAACATCAGTGGAAATGGTGTGGTTTTGTGGCTATCCTGTAATTCTAGGAATTATTTCTTAATCTGATTTGTCAACATTCCTTCGCTTCAAACCCAAATATTTAAATTAAGATGACGGGCCTGTTCTGTAACCACGGATAAAATTGTCCATAATGGGCTTGTGGTTTGGGTCTTGGCTCAACACTTCATGCTCCCTTAGGACATCATCCAAAAATCTGTTTATAGGAGGGGAAAAAAAGTCTCCATTGACTTCAGTGTATTTGGGATCATCACAATCCGTGCACGCAAAAAAAAGCATACATCAGTGGGTGTCGCAAAGCCATCTGATGCTTTTAGGGATAAAAGAATTGCTCTAGGTTTTTAAGCATACCTTTAAAATGTACCATATTGCTCAGAGGCTTCCTGACGGGCTGGGTGGGTGCGACGGGCTTGTGGTGGGGTTTTACTGATGCAGAGCTGTGTAGGTCAATAGCATCAAAGAACCCAGAACTGGACAAGTCACATCTTGAATCCAGCCTCAGATATGAAGTCTTCTACTCTTGGGGATCACGGCTATCTTGTATTGCATTTGGTTCAGGGGTCAGATAGCCCTTTGCATGGGATGGCTCTTTATATTAGTGCTCTGGAAGCAACTAACAAGCAGCAGAGTTGAAAAAAATATTGAAAAATTCTAACTAATCTTTAATCTTTCTCCTACACACTCTTTGCTGGGTGTTTGTGTGGTTCTTTCAGTGAATCTTCTAAGGGATTTGTCTTTGTGTGAGCCACAGAGTCTGTCATTTGGATGCGTGGAGGGAAAGAGCACAGAAGCGGGAAACAAGTCTTGGACTGAAGATAGAAAGTAGATTCTTAAAGGACTGTGTTGTCTTCTCTTACTTTCAACCTTTTTTCCGTTCACTTAAGTAGTGCACACGCCATGTGTGGTGTTTATAAGCCTCTTTTTTAATCTGTGCATTCAGCAGCTGTCTGCAGGAGTAGTGAGAAATGGGTTACATGGGGTTAGGGCATTGCCCAGGGGGGATTTGGATGCTCCTTCCCCAGAAGTGTCCAAGGCCAGGCTGGATGGGGCTTTGAGCAACCTGGTCTAGTGGAAGGTGTCCCGCCCATGGGAGGCAGTTGGAACTAGATGGTCTTTAAGCTCCCTTCCAGCCCAAACCATTCTGTGGTTCTATGATTGCTGGGGAATACAGAAAGTTTCTGTCCATTGGTCATGCTCCATGTTGTGTTCAAGAATCTGATGTCTGTCACCTCCTGCTTTCTTTAAATAAGCAAATATTTATGCAATACTTCTGAGGTGCGATTAATAGTGGTGTTCTTTGTACTACTGTTCTCTACTTTCTGCTTGGTCAGCTGTACCCTCTGTCATTAATGTTTCAGGAACAAAATACACTCTTACAGAGGTGAAATTAAGTGTTTTGAGTCTGTCTTTTTTTTTTCCTCTTGTTTACCCATCAGTATCACAAGTGGGAGAGTATTAAAAGCTTTGCCTGAGATTTTTGTTTTATGGAGGCTAGATGAGTATGGGGAAGATGATATTTCATGAACGTAAGGTCTCCAAATGATTCAGAGTCAAGTTTCTTTTTTGCAAATGCTTGTCTGTAACTTCTGGCGGTAAACTCACAATGTAGGATGGATGATTCATGACCTGGGGATGTGTGCACACCTTGAGATAATGTTAGTTAGATAGTTTTTATGGATATGTTGAGATTATTATGATCATCCTAGTAGCACATTTGATAAATGAACGTAATTACAAATACAATAGCAATTGATGCGATCACAGTGTTTACAAAGTGTGGTTCATTTTTGGTATTGATCGGAACTTTCAGAGAAGATGTGGAAGTATTCACTGAGATCTCATGAAACAAAAAGCCATGGCTGTGGAGAAAGAGCCTGGTCGGATGCACCAATCCCTTCACGGTGAGGACACCGCAGTCAGTCTCTGCCCAACGACTCCTTGAGTGGAGTGAAAGGGCATATTGTGGAATCTTTCTGATGCAATCTCCTTTTCAGAGAATTTTTTGCATGTTCCTAGTTTGCCTTTTTACTTCCTAGAAGGCAAATAACACAGTGGGTAGAGTCTACTTTACTGAGAACACCAGTTGTGCTCCTCCTCAGCTTCAGTATGAGAAGGGCCTTTTTAAAAAAAAAAAAAAAAATTACATCAAAGATTTATTTTAAAATAAAAGCTAAAAAACAAACCACAAAACAACTAAAAAAAGGCTGCTGCGCTGTTGGTTATGATTATTACATACAGTAGATGTATGTAATGGTTATTAATTATTACACACCGTAGTTTGTTTTGGAAAGCCCATATTTTTTTCGCTTGGGCTAATTAACACAATTTAGGACGTCTGTAATTACGAGATACATTCAAATATATACTGGTGAAGACCAGTAAGCATTTTCCTGTTGGGGTGCATGTTCCTCATGTACACAGACACATGAAAGAAAAAGCTGTAGAGAAAAGAGACCAACGTTAGGACTGCTCGGAAGGATGGAGCTGATACGGCGTCAGCCACGGAGGAGATACTGAGCTGGATAAGAGATCAGCTGTGAAATTGCACCCAGTGAGAACGGCCCAGCACAATCTGCATGAGAGCTTGAGGAGTCCTAAATGATGGAGACAAGTTAGGCTTACAAGTATTTCAACAGCTGGTAAGTCTGTGTTCCTAGCCCTGTGCAACCCTCTGGAATTGAAGGGATTCTTTAGGACAAACGACCTAGTTTTATAACTTTTCAAAAAAAGCCTGTAATGCTTGCATATATACCGTGGTATCCAATTTGCAATGTATTTAGTCTCCGTTCCAGTGTTCATGTAGCTGCTGGGGTATTTTTGACTTCCCGTTTCTGCAGTCATCTGATGACTTCTTTCCTTCGCTCTGTGTGTTTTAGCCCCCAGCCAACAGAGATGGCTTTGCAGTGTTGTGGTATTTTTGGGGCCTACATCTTGGCCTTGTTGCTTCTGCTGCTTCTCTTTTCTGATGTTCTTTTTTTTTTTTTATGTAAAATGTCCTTTGCTCCTGCACATCTCTGTCAATCATGGGTGAATCCAGGACAGTAACGGCTTATACACAGTGGAAAAAAAGAAAATCTTCCATGGTTGCGTTTGTAGCAAACCAGACCTTATGCTGCCTACAGTAATGCTCTTTCATTTTCATGTACTGAAAGACAAGAACAAGTTAAACCATGCAAGCACGGGTTTGTCATGCAGCCAGGTGAAATGGGGGATAGTGGGGAAAAGGATCTTCTCACACAGCCAGGTCCTTCCATTTGGAGCTAGCTGATAAACAGAAGCACAGGTCCATACTAGGTCTGTGTTGTGTAGACCAGCCAGGAATTGCTGGGACCGGTATTTCAGTATAGCTGTTCAGTCTAACATATGGAGACAGTATATTAGTGTCTATTTATATTTTCTGCTATAACACATGAAAGCTACCACCTATTTTTCATGGGAAATTAATGGTACAACGTTTTTTTGGTTATAGTTCTTTTTAACATCTTCCAGTGGTGGAATTTCAATGCAGGTCAGGCTTTTTTTCCGTGTTATTAAATACTCAGGAAAGAGGAGGCATGGTTTGGAGGGGAGTTATCTTAAAATTACAACTTTAGAACTGTTCAATATCTAACTTATTTTAAGAATCTGTGGTCCCTTTCCTTCTAAATCATTGAAAACCACACGCTGATATATGCAATGTGCACGTAATTTTATTTCATAGCTGTGAATAAGGTGGGAATAGGACATATGGTTAGTAGAACATTCAGCATCATGGTGCTTTGAAACCTCTAATGGTAAGACATGTTAGAGGAAGAAGAGGGTTATATGTTCAGCTGAAATTTAGGGTGAGATCAGCCCACAACTGACCGTAACCAGAGCACTGAAGTCGTCTTCCGTGTGTTCAGGGGTAGCAGTGGCTGCTCTGCCACATTCTGCAGGTGTTGGTGGCAGAGGAAGCCTTCAATCCTTCTGCTTCTCTCCACCTTCCCACCTTGAAGGAGGATGCTTGGAAGAACGCTTCAAGATTTCAGCAGAGAATTCCAGTCCTTTGTCAAATCAGAAAAGGTTCATCTTGTGAACAGCTGATCATCCATAGCTCATCTTGGCTGAAATGTCATTTAGGAGTACTTAGTACCTTGCATTAATTGGCTCTAAATGTGCAAAAGGCGTTAAAATGAAATTCTTTTAATTAAGTGGCATTAAACATTCAGTACACTTGGTTGTAAATTGTTTTGGAAGTCATTCCATGAGAAGTTGGTCGGTGCGTGTGTTCTGGCCGTGGACATGGCTGCTGAAGTCCTGGTTGGAGCTGCCCTCCTGGCAGAGCCTGGCCGTTGCTGTTGAGGTGTGTGTTACTCAATCCAAGGCAGAAAAACTGGATGAGGAGGTTCTGGGTTTGCTTGTTTTTTCCCTTCCTCTGTTTGCAAGAGTTCTTGGCTTTGGCAGCTTCATAAGCTGGACAAATAGGGAAGTGTCCATGCTGAATTCAGCTTTTCTTAAAGCTTCTCAAGCTTTTTGGATTTTCCTGGATGTTTTTTTCCCTCTAGAGGGGGAATAACATTTGGAAAACCTCACCCGTCTATGAAGGAAGGATATTTTAGTGAAATATTTCGCTGTCGCATGTTCCATACCAGAGCAGTGGCTGCCCACAGTGGCAAGGTGACCCTAAGGAGCAGTCTCCAAGCAGCAATCTGAAAATATTTCAACCCGCATGTGATGATCGAGTAGCTGTTTGCAGCCATCTGCACAAAGTGTCTCTTCCCATCAGAGGCGTGTGTCTCGCTCTCAGAGCCTCGTTTGGTTGCCTACAACAAACAGGGTGTGATCACCAAGCTTCTGCTCCTTTACCTGTTGTACCGTTGGGTTTCTCCTGCCAAGTTTCCCCGGCTCTGTTTAAGTAAGATTTATCACTCTGATAAAGTAGTTGTACAAGTGTTAGTGCAGGAAGGAGAAAATCTTACTTCATGTAAGCTCGACTTTTCCTTTTTACCCTATTTTGATGCAATCAGCTCCTCATAAACCGCTCCCCTCAGTGAATGGAAATTTCATTAAAGCCCTCTTGGTTCCGTGCCCACTTCTCCACCATGAATCCAATCGCTGTCATTATTTCTGCCTGTGTCACTTTTATTTTCTCTTACCTTCTCCCCCTCAGTTTTATGTAAATAATGTTTGGATAATGGAGTGAAATGGTTTCCATGGTGCTGAACAAATACAGGTCACAGTGTGTGGGACTCCTCTGCACCTGAACATAAAGGTGAACATGTATATAATTTTTAATTATTTGGTTTTTTTTTTACAACTAAGAAATAAGTTTTGCGTGTCTTGTAGCATCATTTTGTGGATGAGAAAATTTAGTTAACTCTGAATTCTGCAAAAATAGTTTTGCATTTCAAATGGTAATTTTTTCACTGTATTCATACTTTTTTTTTTTAATGACACTATCATGCATTACACCATCTGATTAAAAAATCTGCTGGAATAATATTTGCACTGAACATCTGCCATTGGCAGCTGTAAATATGTTCTGTATTTATCTACAAGAAATCAAGTTAAGAGCCCCTTGCAGCCAGCAGAACTTTTCCTGAAGGTAGGAGTGTCTGAAGGCCTGGTTCCCAAGCATTTCTTTCAGATTTAGATGTCCTCAAATAGGTTAAACATATGGATCATTAATTTTGAAACTGAACTGGAATTATAAGGTCTATTTTTAAAAAGCTGCATAACAGTTGCCATCAGGGAGAAAAGTTGCAAATGCAACTTCTTATAGGAAAATGAAGGTTTGATTGCAGGGATTTGGTGCTCTCCTTGGAGGGAGGCTGAGGAGCACAGCGGGCAGCAGCCTGTGCCAGCACTTGGGGCACCAGGGGCTTGCAGTGGTGCTGCTGCTGATGTCGAGAGCTGGAGCACCATGAGCACAGGAACTTCCATGAGGTCACCATCATGCTCATGTTTTTCCAGGCTGGATCTGAGAAATAGCCTGGACAAAGTCAATGGGATAGATGATGTGAAAAGAGAAATACATATTAGTGTCCTTCCATCCCGTTTGTGTGCACCTCTGCCTGTGGGTTTCATATGGCTTTCTTACCTCTGCGAACAAGGAAAGAGGATTTAATTCATCTTCAAAGAGGATTATTATGATCTTTATCTTATTGTCTGTGTTGCTGTCTAAATAGAATTTACGTTGTTTAACCTTATTGTAGATCCTGACTTTCCCTGTAAACTCTAGAGGAGGTTGAGGTTGGACATTAGGAAAAATTTCTTAACTGAAAGGGTTGTTGCAGGCTGTGCCAGGCTGGGCAGGGCAGTGGTGGAGTCCCCGTCCCTGGAGCTGTTTCCAAGCCATGGAGATGTGGTGCTGAGGGACATGGGTTAGTGGTGCCCTGGCAGTGCTGGGGGAATGGTTGGGCTTGATGAGCTTAAAGGTCTCTTCCAACCAACATGGTTCTATGAGAAGGTGAGTTAGATGGGTTCAGAGCTTCTCTCTCAACAGCCCCTGGCCACTACAACCATGGCCGACACACTCTCAGAAGCAAGGTGTGATACCGTTCCTGAACTTAAATCGGTATATTAGTCTTATAACATGGTAATGCAGCATTATTGACATTAAACAAGTGGGGACAACGAGTCCTAGAAGGAAAGCTTAAGAACTTGTCTTTTAGGATTCCATAGCAGTTGTTTTGCTGTTCATAAACCTTGCCCTTCGATGGAAAATTTAGGCTGAATCTTGAGTAAAGGAGGGAGTGACCTTAAACAATGAAACCTGGAGCACATGGATACCTTAACTAATAGACAGAAGGCTCTATGTGATGTGAACACTTTCAGAAATGGAGCTGTGCCTCACTCTCTGAACATCAACCTGGGCTCTATTGTCAGGGGCAAAAAAAAAAAAAAAAAAAAATCCAGACTGAAGTTTCTTTAATTGAAAATTCCCTGCCAAAATTTTGAAGGCACTTACATCTGGCCTGAGCTCCCTTGGCTGAGGCTACAAGCCTTTTTGAATTTGTAGGGTAGCTATCAATGACCAGAAAGAACACTGTGTGACTTAAATGGCTACTCAGACAGAAAAATAAATGCTGAAACCAACAGGCTCAGGAAGGGTCCATGAGCAATCTTTAGTTACCCTCGATATTGTAAATGAGTCGTTGAATAAATCAGAGTAACTCATAAATGGATGTAATAAATTAGTATCAACAGAAGTTTGTATAGGGATAATTCATAAGCAGAAAAGGGTGGTCCATTTGTCAGAAAAAATTTCACCGCAAATAATTCATCTGTTACTCTAATCATCGTCTTGAATTGGTCCTGGTGGTGAATGAGGAATTAGTATGGCCTCTACCACAGTGATATAAAGATATATTGTCTTCAGCTGACGGCCGTAGATAATCCCACAGCCATGTTCTGCACCAGATGGAGACTGGGTGACCTTCTGGTACAGCCCTGCGCTGCAGCCCGTCGCAGTATGCCAGTCTGAAGGTGACAACAGGACAAGTGACTACCTCAAGGACCTTATCTGAAGGAGTTTTGTGCTGGTGTGTTACACCTGGGGTTAGATGTGCCTGGAGAAATGCAAAGCCCTGGCTGTCCTTCCTCCTTCCCTTCCCTGCCTGGATGCCTGTAGTTCCAAGTGGTAAGCACAGTACTTTGGGAATGCTCTCACCCTGCTGTTAGCTGGTCCCTCAGCAAGTCCCTTTCCTGAGCCCAAAGGCAGTAGAATGAAGTTTGAGAGGTGACCTGTGGCTAAGGCATGAAGTAGAGATGGAAGTGAAAGATTTGCCTCTGACTCTGGTTTACCTGTGGCACTCCCAAAGGTGTTTGAGCTGCAAAATGCTTAGTAACATTAATTAAGTTTTCCCCTCGCCATCCTGAAGGACAGTGCTTGTGGTTGCTCCTGCAATGGATGCTCTGGAGTGTGGTCAGCGATTGGGTAACTGCAGACGAACGCCCTTCACTTAGTGCTGCTTTGCAGAGCAGGAGAGTTCTCCAAAGACAGTGTTGCTTTGTTTCATGGACATCCAATTTCCCTACCTTCCAGATGGCCCAACCTCTGCCAGCATTTTCTCTTCTTCAGGGTTTATTTTGCATCAGCCCAAGTGCTTGACAAGAAACATTTGCCTCAGAGCTGTTAAGAGCAAAAGATGCATTATTAATCCCTGTGTGCCTCAGGACCAGATGCAAGCACAGCTTCATTGCTGTGGTGTTCAAAGAGGAGGCCGGTCGGTGGTCCCCACCGTGAATGAACATGGTGTGTATGGATCAGGGGTGGCAGGGATGTGCTGGTCCCACCACACACAGACTGGGTCACAATCCGGGTATTTAGCAGGCACCTTGCAAAGGTTGTAACTGAGAGTGTGAGTTTGGGGCGGGGGCACGAAAGCAATCCCTGGCATCACAGGTTGGACAGTTCTTCTCTTTTACGGTATTCTGTTTAAAAAGTGCTCTGTGTGGCTTTCAGAAAAGGAAAACAGAGGAAACTGGTGGGTTTGGTGAAAACAATTACTCATGTGCATCTTCAGCTGTTAAGTTATAGCTGTCAAGAAGCCCCATGGTGTGGGACAGGCTTTCCTCATCATCACACCCTGATTGTGGGCCAAGAGCTGAGAAGAAGAAAGTGTTTCTTAAAGGGGCTATTGTCCCCATGTTGACTTTCATTTAGATCCTACAGATTCTCTCTCCCTCTCTCCAACTAGTTCTTCAATAGCGAAGGAAGTTGTGTGCAATTACAAGTCCTTTTAGCTATGACACTGAGGGTATCAGTGTAAGGAAAATATTCTGCCAATATATATAGTCTCCGATATCTCTTTGGGATATTTTATCGGGACAAGGTAGTGCCTCATTCCTCTGTTTAAGCACTAAGTTTAGAATAATGCTGTAGTTCACCCAAACAAACATGGAATTTGTATAGGTTGGTAAGTCAGAGCCACTGTTGTCACCTTTATTATTTAAAAGAACAACCGTGTATAGTCTTCTTCCATTGTAGCACTCAAATACCGTTTCTTATAAATCATATTTAAATTATAAAATTAAGGCAGCTGCCTTTTTTCCTGCTGTGTCATGTTACGGATTAAGGATACCAGGCTGCTAACAACAGGCTTTAATATGTATTAATAAATAGAATTTCCCCTGAAATTTTGACATCGAAAAGTTTGTGAGGAGAATTATGGCACTTATTATCAGCAGTATGTTAGGGTCTAAATTTAGTTACTGATGTTGTAGCAAACTATGGAAGTAGTTTTGGTTTAGATTGAGGCTGAATCAAAGAAACCCACCCTTCTCAGAAATTAATGGATGCTTTCATTCTTCCTGGCAGAGCTACTTTATCATTCATATGACTAAACAGACAATCAATTTAACAGCAACGTATGGGAATGGAGGGAATGAACAAATAAGCTATGAATGATGAGAACAGAAAAATCAAGCCCCCCTCCCTTATTCCCTTTTAATGGCTAATACCAACAGGGACAAGACCAGTAAAAAGAGGTTAATGAATTGCAAAGATCCTTTAGAAAGTGATTGACTGGTATTGAAGCTCAGTCAAATCAGTCATAAATATTTACTTTTATTAGCAACCGTGGGTTGCCTGTTATTTTCGATTGATTTTTAAAGCTGTCAAAAATCTACCACTGTGACTATTATCAAGTGTTTTATTTCGTCGATATTTTCAAGCTACAAAGAGCTGGACAAGGCACTGTCCTGAAACTCTTTCCTTCTCTGTTTGGCAAGTATTGCTCACAAACGATGAAAAGAAGGAAGTTAAAGCAGGATTCACTACCCCGTGCAGGTTAATCCCCCCCGCCACTTCCCTGCTACAGCGTATTTCATGTCGCACCCACTCGGGGTTCGTTGTGCCGGGATCATCTCCATCGGAGCCGCCCGGATTCCCAAACCCGTACCCTAGATGTAATTCTGTTGGTCATTTTGGAAGGAGCCGTGGTAGGTGCCTGCCAGGGGCTGTGTTTCTGGCGAGTCCCAGGAGTGACATTGGCCGTGGGGAGCCCCACACGCAGCATCCCCCCCCGAGCATCGCTGGGGCAGAGCAGCCTGCCCAAAGTTGCTGTCGAGACGGGCTGCACAATAAAAACATTTTCAGGGTGGTGCTTGCTACACCAAAGACTAATGATATAATTCAAAGGGAAATAACAAAAGGAATTTCCCAGAGATAGCAACAAAGAGTTAACATTTCCCAGGGCAGACAAGTTTCCAATTCAATTAGTTTTAATGAACCTTCTGCTCACTGGTTACTGAACTAGAAAGAACAGCAATAAATGCCCAGAGGAAAGAGAGAGAGGATATTAAAGGAGGGTTAGTGTATAGTATATAAATTTCCAAGTTGACTAAAAGAGTAGCCTTGATACAGTTTTAGGAACCAAAACTGCAATATCAGCCGCGCTGTCCCTTTTCAGCAAGCTGCTGTCACACACCCAGGACAAACCTTCATCTCCCTGGATTCTGCCAAACCACTGACCCTCTATTGTCTCCGGAAACGCTGCAAAAAAAATTGCAAACCGTGTTTTCAGTTATTATTTTTTAATCAACCGACTAGCTGTTTTTTTAAAATAGGTTGCAGTATTAGCATTTCATAAATCAAGCACGGAGAAAACATGAATTAATAAGAAAATGAAAAAGCAAATATAAATTCTGTAGTGAGAACTGTATATTGGATATCTTTTTAATATAAAATGCACAGTAATTCTTTTTTTTCAGATGCGAGGGAATTATCCAGCCTGTTATTAACAGCATTTCCATACATGTTTACTTTAAGTTTAAATATTAACTTTATATGAATTTTGGTCACCGAAATTATGCTCTAGAATTTCCCTCTTGTATTTCCAGGGTCCAACAGTGTGTGTCAGATCTTGGTTAACATAAAGCCACACAGTTGCATATGTTTACACATCCATGCTGACTAAATATTTGACAGAAAGAATAGATTTTAATATGTGCTGCATATTGTGTTATTGTTTCAAATAGCATTCTCTGATGTGAGGCTTTTTTCCCTGACATTCACTGAATTTCCATGGAATTAGCTATATGTACTTAAAATATTCCGCAGCCTGCTTTCTTCTGTTGCCCACGTTAAACACTTGAAAAAGTGTCTGGTGATCTAAGCTTATAGTTCCTCATTTATTTGTAATCGAATACGAATTTATAAAGCACAAAAATCTGTTTTTTCCTTTTGTGTATTGGCGTAAGAAATTCGGCTCACTGGATTTTATTAATGATATTTATTTATTTACCCACAGTGCCGCTCAAGCAAGGGATTTTCAATTATATATAGTCCTCCTTATCTCTACGTTTCCACTCGCTGTTCTTCTCTCAGGCTGAGCTTGTATCCTTTAAACTCCTGCTTCTCTACCACAGCCCATGTCATACTGTGGGCGGATGAAGTGAATGAAAAGCATTTTCACAGCCACCCTTAAATACAAAAAATACTTATTCTGAGATGAAGCTTTGCCATTATGGAGGTTTAAGAAACGAGATGTCACCTCCTTGCCTTGCTCTTTAGTTAGCGATATCGGTATCAAAAGAATAAGAGCTTTTAGGCTGCTTTTCTATTTTAATTTTCTTATGTATACAGTAGCTTGGCCAAGCTTTTTTTTTTTTTTTAGAATAAAATCCAGTAACTAGCTCAAATAGAGAAGTTCTTTCTTTCTTAAAGTACTAAAATAGCCATAATTTTATTTTCCATCCCATCAGTTTAGCGCGGTGTAACCAGACGTTAGAGTACCCACCTGGTGAAACCCAGCAGATGACAACCTTTCCACCGCTTACAAACTGGAGGGTTTTGAAGTATAAGGCACTAACCTCTTTTTTTTTTTTTTTTCTTTTTTTTTTAATTCTCCAGTGTTTGTAACATCATAGAAAATTATTGCAGTAATTTTGCAGGCTGTTTACCGATGACCAAATGAACAGGCAAGGCAAAGTTCTTCAGGGATATAAAAACTGGTGTTTCTGGGAAGTGTTTTGGGCCAGGGCTGGGCTCTGAGGAGCAGAGCAGCTCCAGCCCTGGATGGAGGAACAAGCCAACCCCTCTCCCAGCTTCACCCCAGCCCAGGTGCTGGAGAACTGGGGTGCGTGCTGGCTTCTGATGGTGGAAATGAGGAACGTAAGGAGATACCTGGAATTAGCCAGTGGGTCTTTAATTGATGGCCTATAGATTTTCTTGTGATTCACTGAATTTCATCCCTGTTTGCAGTGGGAATGTTTGTTCTTCAAGGTTACATATTCAGTGGTGAGTCATATATTCATTTTTAATAGCAGAATGCACACCACTGGTGCACCAGGACTTCCAGAGCTAATATTTAGCACAAAGCAAGCCGACAACTTCCTCTTCAGTTTGCCAAATCCCAATAAATGGCAGTGGAGGATTATGGGAAGGTGAATGAGAACAATGGAGAAGATAAAATAACTCTGCCTTCCAGTTTCTTAAATAGCAACTAAAACTCTAGAACTTGCCTCTAAGATATTACAAGAACTTTGTCAAGTAGCACATGAGAAAATAGAGCCCACAGCCATATAGTAAGCAAAAAAATTCTGTTTGAGTATTGACATGACAGTTTTTGAAAGTTCAAGCAGAAAACCAATTATAATGAGCACTGAAAAGCCCGAAGCCCTGCTGTTCAATAAATAAAAAAGTACAACAAACTATTTTCCAAAAAGGTTCTAGAGAGTTTCTTCTTGTCCCACTACTTACAATATGATTACATAAATAGTCTCTATTTGCTGTTGAATTGCCAGGCAGCTGTATTAAAGTACAAATCAAATCAAGTCAGGATTAGAAAGTAAAAGAGCATGGTTTAAAGTAATCTATCCCCCAGGAACTGTGCTCAGATTCATCAAACAGAGCTTAAAGTACAGTATATCTTATACCCTTGTGCTTCCATGCTGCACTGCTGCAAAACCAGTTATTATTTTTGATATCCAGAGAATGTTGCTCGTAGCTTTAGGAGGCTCACTTGCTTATTTAAAGTACTATAAACCTCCTCTGCCACTTATTATTATTTCTCTTGGTTAAGATTCATGAGAAGGATGTAAGTGTGGAAGACAAGAAGCTCCTTTATTGATCGGATTGTCTTTGCCTCCCCTGAATTACTCTAAATATGCGCTGTGGATAAAGGAATGATGTGTTTTCCTCCAGGTTTCTGGTGATCTGCAGGTGCAATATTTTTAAAAGCTTAAGCACCGTGCGTCGTTCTGCCTCATCAGCAGCGACGCCTGTTGCCCTCAAAGTCGGTGTGAGGAGGACATTGGCTCAAGGAACCAGGTCAGTGGTCTTTATGTGAGCAAAAGCACTAACTCCTGCTTACCTGATAAAACACATTTCTGTTGTGTTAGAAGCATAATGAGCCCTCAAAATGAGTGTAAATTATGCGATAAGCATAACTTCTATGAAGTTTTTTTGTATTCCTATTTTCAGACCATAGAAGTGAAAAACACTCTTTGTATAAAGGGTGTTGGGAGACTTCCTGTGGCCTAGGAGACCTTCTTGTGGCCTTTCCTTACTTAAAGGGGCCAATCAGAAAGATGGGACAGACTTTTGAGCAGAGTCTGTTGGGACAGGACAAGGGATGATGGTTTTCTACTAAGAGAGAGATTTAGACCAGAGAGAAGGAAGGAATTTTTGCTGCTGAGGGTAGTGAGAGCCTGGCCCAGGTTGCCCAGAGAGGTGGTTGATGCCCCATCCCTGGAACCATTGCAGGTGAGGTTGAACAGGGTTTTGAGGAACCTGCTCTAGTTGCAGACGTCCCTGCTCACTGCCAGTGGTTGGACTAGATGAGATTTAAAAGTCCCTTCCAACCCAAACCATTCTGTGATTCTCTAGAAGAGGATCCCATACCTGCAGGTTTGTCAGAGAAAGGGCAGAGACTTGGCCTGGTTTTGTGTCATGTCTTCTTAAGACTGGGACTTGGACAGAGCAGATCCAAGTTCTCATCGCTCCTTACTGCAAAGTGGCACCACACTAAAATAAATTAATAGCCATGGATTTGAATTTAAAAATAGCGTGCATTGATACTGGTTAGTAGCAGACACTTCGTGTTCCTTTTCACAGGCGCCCAGAAGCATCAGTTGTCTTTTTAGTACTAGCTATTTGAGCTGATACGGTAGCTCACGAAGCAGGACTGGCTCCTCATGGTGGCATGTAGTGGCTGTGTGTTGTCGTGCTCCGTGTACTTCTAGGGCTTGTCTTGTTGATGCACACAGGCTGCTGGACCGAGCAAAGACAGGGAGACTGGAAATGGGAGATCTGATGTTACCTGACAATGCTCTCCTGCATGACTGACTTATTAAAATGACGGACTTTGTGATTGCCTCCTTTGCTGCAGAACAGGGACGCTGATCATTGCCCACCATCCAGGATGGGCTGGGGATAGAATCATAGAACCGTTTTGCTTGGAAGACGCCTTTAAGATTATTAAGTCCAACCATTCCCCCAGCACTGCCAGGGCACCACTAACCCCTGGCCCTCAGCACCACATCTCCATGGCTTGGAAACCCCTCCAGG
>JAVSBS010001324.1:51294-69897 GCA_033124195.1 Coracias cyanogaster
CAGGGAAGAATTTCTTCCTAATATCCAATCTGAACCTCCCCTGACACAACTTGAGGCCGTCTCCCCCCATCCTATCATCACTAATTTGAGAGAAGAGACCAACATCAGCCTCGCTACAACCTCCACTTTCGAGGTGTGGCCTCCCCAGTGCCCAGTCCAGGGGGACAATCCCTGCCCTGGTCCTGCTGGCCACACTGGTGCTGACACAAGCCAGGATGCTGGTGGCCTTCTTGGCCACCTGGGCACACACTGGCTCATCTTCAGCCAGTATCAACCAACACCCCCAGGTCCTTTTCCACTGGACACTTTCCAGCCACTCTTTCCCCAGCCTGGAGCGTTCCAGGGGGTTGATGTGACCCAAGTGCAGGACTCAGCCCTTGGCCTTGTTGAATCCCATCCCATTGGCCTTGGCCCATTGATCCAGCCTGGCCAGACCCCTCTGCAGAGCCTCCTACCCTCCAGCAGATCAACACACCTGCCCAACTTTGTGTCCTCTGTGAACTTGTGGGGTACAAGTTCTCACAAGAGTGAGAACAGGCTCATCTGCCAGTTCATTTACACTGTAGTCTAAGGTTTCTTCATGGTCCTGGCAAGCTCACAGTGAGATGGGATATCCAGTAAGTGCAGACATAGCTGGTGCTAAACCAGCGTACACATGTACTAGATATACCTTCTGCACCCACCTCTGCTTTCTTCCCTGGCTGGATCTGACCTCCCTCTGTGAGGCAGAAGAAAGCCACCTGTTCTGGTGGGGCTTCAGGGTCTTGGCAAGTCCACTGGAAGAAATACGCAGAACTGGTTGGGTTCATAACCGTGAAGGTCCTGGGAACACAAAGCAAGAAGGTCTACTAAGGTGGCGTTGGGATGTGAATGACTGCTCAGCAGCAGGTATCAGGCACTGCCAGTCCTGGACACCATCGGGAAGGAGTTATTTGGTATGTGGGAACAACGCTGGGAGCACAAACATTTCACCTGCATTCCAGGGGCCCTCTTTGTCCCTCGGGTGGCTAAAAGATTAATGGCTATCAACAAAGAAACGAGTAAAGATATTAGCCAACCTCTTGCATGTTAACATGGTTAAGATCAAGTTAAACTGGTGAAATCAAGTCCAGGAAGACTCCTTTGGAAGACATTGTGCTTGCAGCCTTCACTGACCTTGTCTGACTGGTATCTTAACAGTTAGACTAGATGATCTTAAAGGTCTCTTCCAACCAAAATGATTCTATGACTCAAAGGATCAAGAATGTCCCAGGGATGCTCTTCAAGGGGACAAAGGTTGTATCGGCCACAAAGCACAGGCTGGGGAAATGTGGTCCTCCCAGACTGGCCCATAACTGATTGAAGAAAGGGACAATGAGAACAAGAAATTGGCCAGTTGTTCTCCAGTGATCAGCTTGTCCAGCCCCAAAACAGACTGATGGCCAAGTGTCAGCAGACCACAGACAAAGCACTGAGGTACCCTGGAGCTTGGAAGAGAGGTCTCTGGTTAAGGGGGGCGACTAGGAGACCATCAACAGGAGAAGCCATGCCCACACCTACCTGATGCTCCTGCCGCACCCTCCAATTGCCGCAAACTCAATCACTCTTGTGTCGAAATCTAACGTGGTCCCCTTTGGATCCTGCAACTTGGGGTCACGCCTTTTTGCAGTGAGGTAGTCGGAGTCTTCCAGGTCAAAGTGGCAGTTCGACATCAGGCTTCTCCCCTTCACAGCCACCTCTGGGCCCTTCTGATTTGGCTTCAGGTTAGGAATGCTAGGAAGAAAGGGACCAGTATTAGGCAGACCCACATTCCCAGCCTGTCTCCTCATCTTTTCGCACTGTCTCCATATCTGCTTCTACCAAAGCTGGATGATCACCTTTCTTTGCTCCTCTATGTTGGTTGTTTCTGCTGCCTCTCTTGGGCTGGCTGTCCCCATGTCCACTCTCCCACCCATCCCAATCAGAGGTATTGCCATGACTAACCATCAAAAAGTGCCTGGACATTTCCTACCTGCAGATCATCTGGCTCTCAAAGTCCCCCACGTATACCGGGGAGAACTTCATCTGGAAGAGCTGCCCCTGTCCTGCAGGGATGGTGCCACTGTGGGGCTCGACAGAGAACACTGGGGTGGCACTGACGGGCTTCAGAGACGAACTCAGCGAGGAAGAGACCTGCTCCAGAGTGTGGTCCAGCTGGCTTGAACAACGGCTAGACTGGAGATTCACAGAGGCACCAGAAGTGGAGGAGAGGAAATCTCTCTCTGGTAAGAAAGAGGTTAGATCATAGAATCATTTAGGTCATATAGGATCTTTAAGATCATCGCATCCAACCATTAACCCAGTACTACCAGGTCACCACTAACCCCTGGCCCTCAGCACCCTCCGCAGCTTGGAAACCCCTCCAGGGATGGGGACTCCACCACTGCCCTGCCCAGCCTGGCACAGCCCTTCACAACCTTGCCAGGAAGAAATTGTTCCTCATGGCCAACCTGAACCTCCCCTGGTGCAACTTGAGGCTGTTTCCTCTTGTCCTATTGCTTGTTCCTTGGGAGAAGATTGCACAAGGAATGCTTGCACAGCACTTGGAAACATGATGTGCTTGGTAGATACAAGGGGTGAGTAACACAGTAAGTGCTTTCTCTTTTTATGAATACACAAAAATCAGAGTAAAATTAAGTAACCAACCAATGATAACTCCCAAAGCATTTCCACACTGTCAGAAGTACCAGTGTTGCCCAAAGAACCCAGTGGAGGTCTGATGCTCCGGCCGTTTCCCAGGAGAAGCTCAGTGCTCCATGTGCGTGTCCCAAAAATCTATCTCCTCACTAGGGTCTGTGCTAGTGGTTCCTCTTCAGGGGCTACAGCCCTGTGGTGGTGGTTTACATGGAATATTGTCACACTGTTGAGGAACACCACCTCAAATTAAAAACAGGGCAGCGCCTTGATAGTGCTGGGTGGCTTCATTAAAAAAAGGGTAAAACAGTGCAACTGAAAATTAAATTTACTGGCAATTTTTTGGCTGTTGTGCCCTGGCCTCAAGGTGGGGGTTGGAGCAGTTGAAGTGAACCACTTGTTGCAATGCTTCTCCAGAAGCTTCATCCTGGGGAGTAACTTCCTCCTGGAGTTCACTGTCATTTATTTGGCTTTCCACGGAGCAGAGAGAGAATGGGTCTGTTCTACTCCTTTTGGCTCCTTCCTGATTTCCACAAATGGCATGTCTTTGTCCCTTTTATTTTATAAACTGGCTGTGGATAGAGCAGTGTAGATGTGATTACACAAATGCTAGTGGTTTAAATATAAACGCCTTCCTTCTTCCCCACTCCCTCTCCTGCGGTCAAATTGGTCTGAACAATTTTTGGGGAATCTTTTAATGAAGTATTGATTTTTATCAAGCACATCAAACTAAAGGTAAATGTACCATTGTGTCATGTTTAAAAAACAAAACAAAAAACCCCAAGCCCCGGTATATTACAGATAAACTAAGATAAATGACTTAAGTGCTCAGTTTGTGGAGTAAATTGAAACCATACATCACGGGCTTTCATTATTTTATATTATAAATACTGTAAAGAGTAGGAAAGATGATTGAACAGTAATACAGAATTAGTACTAATTGTCATGGCTCTGTTGATGAGGAAATGCGCTTTTAATATAAATAATGCGGGGTGATCATTATAAGAAAAGTTAATATTTTATAGCTAGTGATTGCAGGGTGATAATCTGAAGACTATGACATCCATTAAATTGCCCTTCCCCGATCCTGCATGAAGAAATGAAGGGATCTGTGTTAATTTTAAAGCTCCCTTTGATTGGGTGAACCTGTCTCCGTTTTGCGTGACACTCTTGCCACAGGTCATTGCCTGGTGCAGTGTACCATGAAACAAACAAATAGAAAAAGGCACCTTCTGGCACTTTAAGTTTCCCTGCCATCTGACTGCAGCCCCGGTGGGTTGAAATGATGAAAAGCACAGCCTTGGAAAAATCTTCCTATGGTTAGATTGGGAAAAATGAGCATGATTATCACATGTGCTGGGAAGGGCAGGATAGACAGCTGAAGTCATCTCAAAACTCCAGAGAGAAGAAGAAGACAAGAGGTCACAATTATATTCTGGTATCACACTCCCTTTCACGGAGATCTGATATATACGGTTTGTTCTTGTATGGTGCTTAGGGAAGTTCTAATTAAGGGAAGAAAGAATTTTGACACATGTGAAGCAGAGATCAATATTTAGCACTATAATCAGCAATTCCTGATGGTTTGACAATGTCACTATACACACTGTAACTATCCATTATTCTCTGAGAAGGGAGCCAGGCGGAGGCTAACAGGCTTACTGCAAGCTATCATGAATCACATAAAGCAGTGCCTCATTCACTTCTATTTGTCTTCCTTTTCATCTTCATTCATCCTTATAAAGCCGGCTGCGCTGCCACCAGCCTTGAAAGCCACCATGCTTCTGCGCCGCGCTGGAGAGGAACGCGGCTGCTGGAAATGTGCCTCGCATGAAAACGGCAGCGATCCCTTCGGGATGGGTGGGGGTTTAAGCCACTTAAATATATGTAGAGCCCCGTAACGTTGACGGGGTGACAACACTGGTGAACAATGGGGTGTTCTGATCATTGACAGTACAATAGGAAGGGGCAACAAGCACGTTACACGGTAGCCAAAGCCCCTGACGCCGTCTCTAACAAGAAATGGAGAGATCAGGCGAGTTATTTTTAGGGTATGATCCTGTACCTGCTTAAATTGATG
Source organism: Coracias cyanogaster (assembly GCA_033124195.1). NCBI lineage: Eukaryota > Metazoa > Chordata > Aves > Coraciiformes > Coraciidae > Coracias > Coracias cyanogaster. The sequence goes on from JAVSBS010001324.1 coordinate 56,027, forward strand.
GCATCCAGCTCTAATGGTGTAGCAGTAAAAGAAAAATGGAGCGAGAGAACGAGCTGAATCTCCAGTTTTTGCTACTTGTACATCGAAGACAATCAATCACCCTGTTTACTGCCTGAACTCTGAGCAGAGCTGGTAGAGCATTAGAGAGAAGGATGACACACAAACGAAGCCCCCATTTGTTTTTGTTTTGCTCTCTCCTGATCATGGTTTTAATTGTTTGGATGTGGAGATCTGCAGAAGGCGTCTGTGAAGTTCTTGCAGATCTGAGACTTTTTTTTAACGTGGTTTCAGGTGAGGAAAATTTTTACATGATTTCACAGGTGCTCTGCACTGTGCCAGGCACCGTTACCTGCCTTGCCTTAAAAAACCGGATTCCTTCCATTTGGGAACAGGAATAACACAGGTGACTGCCCATGTCCGAGCACACCATGAATACTGAACCTCCAAAGCAAACAATTTGGAAGAAATTCTGAGCTGAAAATTAGCTGAACCGTTCAAGTTTACTCACAGATTATGAAGATATTAGCAGATGCCCAACTTGGTTTATGAATCTTTCATAAACAATGACAAATTTGCAATAGAAAATGCCATCAGCTCCAGTTTGGGTGAAATGTTGATCATAATAAAATGAAAGCACAATTTGTTTGGGTAGGGATATGTGAGTGATATAGTATTTTGGATGACAGTGGCTGATACAACTTGATTCAGGCAACAAGCTGACATTTCCACCTAATTTAAACTGAAAGTGAAATTGTTAAAATGATAAAAATTATAATGTGGAATCCAGGATGCCTTCACATAATTCCTTGAAAACATCTGCTGGCAAACTTCCAGTCACAAGTAGATGTAACAGGGATGCAATTTTGCTGCTTTTTCAAATAATTGGTTGTTTGCTATAGAATATACAGCATGTTCTAAATAGGTATCAGGGATCCAAGGCTTTAGCCTGGTTCTTCCTTCTTTTTGAGGAAGAAATGAGGTTTTCATAGTCAGATAGCTGAGTAATATTATTCTGATTTCCCTTCTGCATTTTTAGCAGTCTAAAAAGTGGTTTTCGTATTTGTCTGTTTATTCTTACATCTCTAGGACTATTTTGGTAGAGCGGCTAACCTGCATAGCCCCAGCTTAAAGAAATAAATACTTTGTAAAATGTAACAGACTAATTTCAGGCCATTTAACAGAAAGAACATTATTTCCTACATTCCTTCTAACATTACCAGTCACGCAGCGTGCACTGTGTTACTGCAGGTGGGAGCGAAAAAGAGCCGGTGTCCTGCATTTCAAATTGTCATCTGGCTCTTGGTGCTCCCACCTCGCTGCTGCGAGGGGCCGGATTGTGGCTGGTCCTGAGCGCATCCCGGTCGCCCCGCGCTGCCAACAGCATCCAAGGGTGCTCAGGACCCTCCTGAATTGGGATCTAAGTGAGCTGCTGACACAGGCTCTCATCCTGCCTATCCCAAGTAGCACTAATTAAGGGCTGTCCAACTGCGCTTTCTGTTGAGCCGCTTGCTCTGGTGGGTGACAGGGAACAGCCTGGGATCTGTCTGCAGAATGACATAACAAAGAAGGGGAAAAAAAAAAAAACCACCAGCCCTCAGAGAGGGTGGGCTGGCATAGAAAGGCTTGAACTAGGCTGGAACTGCATATTTTGTTGTTACAGATATGTAATCTCAGATTAAGCGCTGCGGCGTGCGGTGGATTTGCTTTCGTTATACGTTTATTAGAGCTCCAGTGGTTACTATAAGTGATAATTATAGAGGAGCATAAATGAATAAGGAACTTGGGGAATGATCTTCCCTTTGTTAGAAGTGTTATTAATAGTTCTTCCTCTTTTTTTTACACGGTGATGGTTGGTGTTGCTGTTCTTCATGATGCAAGCTGGGCACAGCAGGGTGGGAGGGAGCAGGACTCGCCTGTGGGCTGCTCCACGCAGGGGCTGTAGAAAAGATTCATTGAGCCCTTTGGTTCGGAGACCCATTCAGCCCAAAGTTTACTTTCTTATTTATATGCCTCTCCCCAGAATGACCCCCAAGTCAGGCCTTTCCAGACCTCCCATCACCACCGGTGGTGCCCAAGCGCAGGCAGCGATACCAGGGGACTCTCAGAAAACCAAGAAAGGCACCCAAAGTGTTTCTTGGTGCCTGGCCACCCTGGAAGATGGGTCCTTCCCATCTTCCTCGTCATCCTCCGAGATGACATCACATTAGTAACGCATAACAAGACCCAGAGTGGTTTTACAGGGAGCCCTGAGCAATAACACCTCCCGCTTGCAGCTGCGCCTCATAAATACTGTCTGGCCCACCACGCTACTGTCCTTTTACAGGGGCATCATTTAATTGTAAACCAAAGATCAAAGGTCTTTAACTCTTTAACCAAATTCCAATGTCTGCCAAATTCAATAGCTGTCATTCCCTTAGAAAAAGACAGTGCAATATGTGCGTCCTGATCTAATTTTATAGAAAAAGACAGAATTTACATACTGTTTATTTAGTTAAGTCTCTAAAATCAATACCTTTGTCTGTAGCTCTTTTATTTAAAATACATCATGACATTGCAAACTGCTGTATAAATGAATTTTTCCAAACCACACATGTTGTTAATGTTTTTCTATTGCACATTTTTTTTAAAGTTTGAATCATAGCATTTAATAGATCAACTTAAATGTATTTTAATATTGGATTACTAAAGAATGTTAAGTTTTACATTTCTAAAATTATAAATATTATTTCAAAAGGTCAGTCATTTGCCCAAGACTTATCTGTCCAATAGAGAACATATTTCAAACCATCCAGACACAGAAACTGATCATGTTAAATACTAAGAAAAAATGAAATCTCTTAATGTTTTGGTTTTTTTTTCAGTAGTAGGAAGAGAGGAAAGAGTAGCCTTGGACAAAAAGCTTAATGAAAGTACTTGTGTAGGCTGCCAGCAGCACTTCAGAAAGAGAGAACCCTCTTTTTGTGGGAAAGAGTTGTAATTTGTGGTCTTCATTCACATATAGGTTAAAGTGTATTTTGGAGTCTGTAAGGACATGTCGAAAGGGTTTTATCGCTGTAGCTTTGGCCTGAGGTGAGCATCATGGCGACGCTGCCTTCGGGCCCAGGTTGGCTTTAGCTTAGGTGGTGTTACGTTCTTGGTATTGCACAACGTTATTTAGGGACCTCATGTGTGACTAAAGTATCCTCACAGGGATGAAGAGTCACCAAAGACGTCTCAGTGCAAGAGTCAATGGCATCAATCGCTTTTGTGCAAGACAGGTGAGAGCCAGAACATGCTCATGCAAACATTGGTGAAAACAGTCCTTCTCTTTAGCTGTTGATCAACTGTGTATGTTGTTTTGTGCATGAAGGTGTCGCATAAGCTCTGCCATGAGAAAGGTCTGTACAAACAGTCCAAAGAGCCATGAAGCTCTGCCTGTGTGGGTTGATGTGAGCTCATGTGGGATAGACCTTGCTTCTTTTGGGTTTGTGATGTAAGCCAGCCTTCTCAGGAGCGGTGAAGGTCATGTGTGAGCACATTATGCTGAGGGTTCAAATATAGGAACAGGTTTTTGGAACTATTGAATTATCTGTCTCATCAAAACGGAAAACTAATTTGTTTCTCATCTTGATCTTGAGCAGTGCCACAAAGTCCAGTTGGAGGCCAACCTCAAGGTCGATACTGCGGTTAACACATCTTCATTGGTGACCTGGATGATGGAGCAGATGCATTCTCAGCAGGTTTACAGAAACACAAACCCGGGAGATAAAAGTCTTTGTAGCACCTCACTTAGGGAGTTCAAGATTAGGATGAGCTTCAGAACTAGGTCTTCTGCACAGTGGCATGTAACCTTGCTGAAGTGGTCATAAAAAGGTCTTCAGAATTGATTATCTACTTATGTATCTCATTATAGCTGTATAAACTTTGTATGTGTGAGGGCTTTGTATCTTACCTGACAGATATCATACTCTTGTGCCCTGAAAATATGAATATTGAGCCAACTAACTGTACTGAAATAGCTGGTGGGGGCAGAGCTGATTATCAGGTCCAGAGGAGGCCATGAAGATGATCAGGGAGCTGGAGAACCTCCCTTACGAGGACAGGCTGAGAGAGCTGGTGTTGTCCAACCTGGAGAAGAGAAGGCTCTGAGGAGACCTTGATGTGGTCTTCCAGTATCTGAAGGAGGCATACAGGAAAGATGGGGAGGGACTTTATCAGGGACTCTAGTGATTGGATCAGGGATAACCATTTCAAATTGATAAAGATTAGATTTAAATTAAATATTAGGAAGAAATTCTTAAATTCTTCACTGTGAGAGTGGTGAGACACTGGAAGAGGTTGCTCAGGGCAGCTGTGGATGATCCTTCCCTAGAAGTGCTCAAGGCCAGGTTGGACAGGGCTTTGAGCAACCTTGTCTAGTGGAAGGTGTCTCTGTGGCAGGGGGTTGGAACTAGACGATCTTTAAGGTCCCTTCCAAACCAAACCATTCTATGAGTTTATGATCTGAGTGTCTTTCTTCTGCCAGTGATCTCAGTGGACAAGCTTCTCAGTCAGTCGCCCTTGAACAGCCCCAACGGGTTGTCCTTCCCTCTCCCCTATGCAAAATGTTCATACACAGAAAGCACAAAGTCGTTCTCTTCTACATCTGCATGCACAGGGTCTTGCAGACACCTTGCTTGCGTTCCACATAGCGAACTGACCATCCAGATCCCCAGCATCATCCATTGTCTGACCCTTGTGTACACAGACACAGGCCACAAGTCTTTGTTGTAAGAAGCCCTCATGTGTGCCTTTACAGCTGCCTATCAGAAGTTTGTCTGCTGTACGGGGCTGTGCTGTTTCCTTTTGTTTTCTCGTTTTGCTCATTTTCACTGGACGCTTCCATTTATTTCCCTAGAGCTATCGGTATCTTGGGTGATGAAGGAGCTCCTGTGCTTGGGCAGATAAAGCGCTGCCTGTCTCAACAATGCCAATCATTTTCAAACCCTGTTAAAAACGACAAATCAACAGTAGCTGCATATTTGAATCCCTCCTCCCTGCTTTTAACATTCAAATTTTACTGCTTTTCCTTTTTTCTTTTTTAAAATATATGAGTCTTTGTATTAAATGGAAGTTTTAAAACCTAGTAATCGTCATTGCAAGCGTTTGCTGGAAGCTCCTGGTTCGTGCAGTAGCCTGTTATTAATCAAATGGTGATTATTTAGTTGTGGGAGGTAGCAGGACTCCACTCCTGAAAGTATCTGCTCATTGTCTGGGATGTCTAACTACTACATGAAAAATGGCTTCTACAAAGTTCCTGCTTTTTTTTTAACATGAGAAATCATAGTCCTGACTAGTACGTATAGCTTAAAACTGGGAGAACTTAATTTTCCTGCGTAAGCAACTTGATAAATAAAATTATTCCAAGTACCTTTTGCATATAATTTATGCATATAATTCACGTGACAGCAAAGACAAACTTACTTTGAGAAGGGAATTATGGTATAATCCAGTAATGGTATCCTTGAGTTGTTCACTTGGGGGCTAAATCTAAGTTCTTTGCTTCCAGTTAGATGTGGTTTACTCCCATTTATCTTCCTTCTCCCCCTCTTCCTCCCCCTTTCCCTGATCATATGAGCTTTTTGGAAGAATGTTATCGCAAAATAAATGAGCTGCAAAGTTGATAATTTACTATGAAACAAGCATCATAGAATTCCTTTCCTTGGAGAAAACTGATTAGACTCGACAGTTATAAAACCAACTTGCTGTGCCCGCCCAGTGCATTTCAAACGTACTTTCCTTTGCTTGCCAAGTCGATAGGGAAGATAAGGTGTCGGAACACGCACACATGGTTAAATTGCAGAGAGATTCTGTGCCTGCTGCCCAGGCGTGAGTGTCCAGGCTCCCGCAGGGCTCCAGATAAAGTCTTTGGGTAGAGGAGATGGGGTATGAATTTTGTGAGCCTGGTTGGCTTGAGCTTGGTGATTTTTAAGTGGATTCAAAAGAGACAACGGGTCTTTCTGCAGTGGTCCAGCACAGAGGGGCAGGGTGGGAGATGAAGTCAGAGTGACTGTTTGGATGTTGTAGTGTATGCATGGTGGTAGGCTTCTGTAAGCTACAAGAAAGCTGAGGAGGGACTATTTACAAGAGAAGAAGGCTGTTTACGAGAAGAAATTCTTTACGATGAGGCTGGTGGGACATCAGAACATGTTACCCAGAGAGGTGGCAGAGGCCCTATCCCTGGAGAGGTTCAAGGCCAGGCTTGATGGGGCTCTGAGCAACCTGTTCTAGTTAGAGATGTCCCTGCTGACTGTGAAGTTGGACTAGACCAAGGAGGGTCCCTTCCAACCCGATGCATTGTATGGTTCTATGTATTTATATAAGATTTGTTTTAATCAAATATTGGTGCTGTGGAATTCTGAGATTTTATACTTCTGTTGATGGCCTGGAAGAAGGTGTAAAATCATTACTGACAAAATCTACAGGTGATTGTAAAAATAAACACTTAGTAAATGTTGAATAGGGAAGATCCCTGAAGTAGAGAAACTTTGTAACTTTTACTTACCAGTACGTATTTAAGCTACATGTTTAGGAATAAAAATGGTGTTTGAGGACTGAGGGCATGGAGGGAGGTATCATCCCAGGAACCACTCTCTCTGGAAAAGGCTCTGAAAAATCCTCATCACAGTGAGGTACTGCAGTACCATGTCCACTAGTTCTGTGATGAGATGGACGTCGATGAATTTCGGAGTGCTCTGAAAGATTAAAGGAGTAAAAAAGCCTCTGTGACTTTTAGCTGCCGTGATTTATACAGAAAGACTATAGAAGTTCACCAGCCTATCTGAGCGGAGACATGGTTAAGGAATTATTTGATCAAATCCCAGAGGTCCTTATGAAGGTCAAACTTTCTTAGCCTGAAGAACCTATCAACAGAGGTCGTTTTGTAGCTGGACGTGTAAGTGCCGGTAACACTTGCTCTTCCAGAGAATGCTTCTGTTCTGAGGGACATGGGTGAGCAGTTGCAGAGCATCCCTCTGCAAGTGGGAGCTGCCAGTTTCTCGCAGCTCTCCAGAAAGATGGAGAAGTCCTTCCAGTGCATCACCATCTTGTTTAGGCTGTTCCGTGGAAATCTTTTATTCAGAATGTGGGAATGTGTCGTCTTCCTGGTGTGGAAGTTATTGCCTGTTCATAGTAGTGGCAGAAGGAATCAGGCCTCGAATGCCACTTTTTTTAGGTTAAGTCCTTGCCCTGCTTTTCTTAGAAAGTGGAGTTAGTCTTTTGTGATTGCTCGTGTGAAAATGCAAACAAAACCTTACTATTGATTTGTGTGTATTGGCAGAAGTACTGTAATTGCATCAAATGACATAATTGGTGTAAATAGGTATAATGATGTCATTAGCATGTGTGATTGTGACATTTAACAGTGTAATTAAAATGTATAATGACATGGTAAATGTCCTTACTAAAGTATGCGAGAAAAGCTCTGCAGGTGGACAGAGTGTGATTGTAAAAATTCAATATTGCTGTCATTCTTTCATGTTCTTTTCAAAACAGCAAAAGCCATTAGGTCACATCAAAACTTATTTTTAAATCCAAAGTCTTTCTCCACTGGGCAGGTTCTAGTGGCACCCTCGGTGACTTCAGTGGACCTGGTCTCCACAGGAGAGTCTGCTCATACAACTCATGCATGTTTTTGTTTAAACCTTTTTGTGGAATTTCTCCAACAGCATCAGGTTGCTTTTCTTCATGAGCAAGGAGCATTCATAAGGTCATAGGATAACTTAGGTTGGAAGTGACCTCAGGAGGTCATTGACACCAACCCCCTGCTCAAAGCAACATCAGCTATGAGGTTTCATCTTCAACAGTATTTAAAATAGTTTCAGAATCCCCAGATGATGAACTGATAGGTACCAAAAGACTTTCGTTGTATTTACCTAAACAAATCTGTAAGTGTACAGTTGCTCCACTTGCAGATAAGGATGATGTATGTCCTGTGCAAATCCTTCATCTTTAGGCTTGACGTGTTGGCTGGTACAGAAAAGGGTGCTCATGGGCCAAAGTTGCAGTCTCAATGGCCGGTACGTTCCTACGTGCACAGTCCCTCCCTTGAGAGCAAAATTACGACTTCTTCCATTCTTAAAGCACTGTTTTGTGAAGATGACCCATGACTGATGTCAGTCCGAGTCCATTGGATGCGTGCGCCACATCTTGTGGTACAACAGACCAGAGAGAAGCTCGCTGAGCAAGCGTCATGTGGGTGCTGAAGGAGGCTCTGCTTTGGTCGCTCACCTTCCCCTTGAACCTGCAGGGATGGTTGCTTGCTGGCTTGAGAGGCACCATTTAATAACATGTTAACTATGAATATTCTGTTGGTTGAAAACACTTTTATAGATACGGTGTGACCATGATTACTCTTACCAAAAGACTGGGGTTCTTTCTTTATTTTTCATTGTCTATATCTTATAAATCAATGATTTTATTAATTATTATTTTCTCCCCTCCTCCACGCTCTTTGGTTTACATTTTACTCAGTTTATTCTCAGTATATTAAACACTTTCCTTTTTTTTTTTTTTCATTCAGGCAAAACCGGAAAATGTGCCCCTACAACTCAGGCTGGTGTAACTCCTGGAGTGCTGCTAAACCACCCACCTCCTGCTGAGCGTGTCCTTCGGTGGGCTTCAGAACATCTTTGCTACCAGGTCCTCCGAGCTCCTTACGTTGTCGAATGTTTCTTTGATTTCCTTCCAAAAGATACATAATCTTATTTGGGAAAATCAATTACTTTATTGAATATTGGGATGGTTCAAAAATAGCAGAAAAAAAATAAGACTTTAAAAATTAATCCTGTTTTGCCTTTTATCTCTTGAGCTGGATGCTCTGTCTCCCTAGAAAACAAATATGATTAAGGAATGAAAAGCAAGATTCAGGTGCTTTTTCTATTTTAGTTTAGTTTAGTTTTTATGACCTTCTTTCACATATTGGCTTCTGGACCAGGCAGTGGTGGTGTGGTGGTGACTGTTGTCACTGTTAGATTTCTGTGCAATTTTACTGCTAAAATCAATTTTTAAAGGATCTCTGAGATGGGTACCTACTTCAGCATTGCTCTCCTTCATCGGACAATCCCTACTCATTTGTTTTAGCCAGCTTTAGTTGGTCACAGTAACGTAAATTAAAATAGCTGTTACTTTGCTGTATTTAAACAATACAAACCTAACAGTACTGTGAGAGTAAATGACATCTGAGACACAGCTGAGATTATTTTTCTTTCTGACCAAATAGATAGGTGGTTGAAAATACAGTTGTGACTTATTGGAAATAATTCATGAGGTCAGGCAGAGTCTGACTCTTTTGACTGAAAACATAGACATTTTGAAAAAAAGAAGACTGCACAAAATTTTCAAATTTGACATTTTCTTTCAGAGTTTTCCAAATGGGACTTTTCACTTCAAAGCGATGTTTTTCTCATTTAACACACTGACAAAAATAAATTGAGAAAAAGTTAATAAATCTGGGGTTGTTCAGCCTCAAGGAACTGAAGTTTATCAATATTTTACATTTCTGAAAACATTTCAGCTTGGTCTAAATGGAAAGGACTTTTTTCTGTTTTCTGAAAAAAAGAAGTGAAATTTCAGTTCTTCATCCCCCTCCCTTTTTAATGTTAGTCCAGCTCCTAAAATCCAGATTCACTCAGATCTAATGGAAGGTGCAAGATGAGTTTCTCTGGGCTGAAGGAGTAATAACAGAAAGTTAAGAGATTCATCCCGGTCGTTGTTTTGAGATGTGGAGCACGCCAGCTGAACCATCCATTTCACCCATGGTCAGGTGGCTGCAGAAGATCAGGCAACCATGGCTGTAGAACATCAGTCCGATGGGTAATGATAATTGTCATTAATGGGCTCCAGAATGCTTTCTGCATGGAGAAGTGTCTGACAGTCTGCAGAGGCTGGATTTAGGTTGATTTAATCTGTTGGACTCACTTCATGGCTCTTTTATCATCATGCTGCCTGGTGGTCTCCACATTTCCTTTCTTGAAACTCTTAAAAACTGGTTGCATGTTGGAACTCTGCAAAATTTTTATGGCTTTCACAGTTTCCAGGCCATAACCAAACAAAGCCATTGAATGGAACCTGAACCTCCAGTTCTGGCCTTACTGGGGTTTCACACCTCCAGGAGTTACTGTGATAAATTGTCCCAGTAAATAAACTGAAAAGGCTCAGTCTGCAGAAGAATTTTCCCATTCCTTGGTTAGGTGAACATACTTTCCTCTTATTAAATGTTGTGATTGTTTTGTCTTTTTCAGATGTTCACCTGCAGTTTAATTTCCAAGACTGTTGTTGACATTAGAGTTGAACAAACACACTGAATTAGATAACTTGTTGAATTAGATAACTTGCTGAACAAATCCTCCCCTTTTAATTTGTAAATAGAAGATGCTTTCTTCCCATTTTGCTTAACTATTCTGAGTTTCCTTGGTGGATAATTTCTGGAATTGTGTGTTTTTGTCTGTGAACATTAGTGTTATATGTCAACTGTGGGAAGTGTAAAAGAAACACCATTTTATAGAGTTTCCTTGGTGAACTTGTGTGAGCGATGTGAATCCCTGATCAATTCTCTCCTGCTCCCCTGCGTGCCTTGATTGGCTGGAAACAGAATCAGACCCAGCAGCCAGAGGAGAAACAGCCTCCCCCAAGGTGGAGATCTGGATTTTACTCCCTTTACTCCTACTAATTCAATGGTGACCTTTCGGGAAAGGTCTTTCCGTGACTCAGTTTCCCCAGTGATGGAATTGATACTACCTTCTGAAATGCTCTCAGATGTCTTTACAGGTTCCAAATGCACTACTTTTTGCATGACAGATTGCAAATTTTAGATGAAATATATCACTAAGTCTTTACTTCCAGGGAATAGGCACCCTAAAGATTAACCTTTTAGAGTGATGCTTGCCAATGGAGTTTAAAGGCTGAAATCCCCCAGGAAGTGAACTTAAAGGTGCTGTGGACAGTACTAAATGAAAAGTATTTTAAGCGTCAGTCTAATATCTATGGACTGATTTTTCACGGTGACGACTTGTAGGTATAGCTGTGTTTGTAGGTAGCTTTATTTATTAATTTATTAACTTCAATATTTTTACCTGTTTAATGGTTCCTGCTTTAGTTTAGAGCCCTGAGGAGCATGTGTGGTCCCATATAGATACTTTTTTCACCCATGCAAAGACAACTCTGAAATGTTCTGCAAAGTTTGGAGTTTCTGAAGTGGGCACGCTTCAGCATCATGTGCAGCTCGGATGGTCTGGGCTCCTCTGCCTTTCTGCTCAACATTTCTCATCTTTACTTTTTCAATACTTTGTCTTCACCATGAACTTGGGTGAGATTAGTTCATCAAAAGAAGGGAAATTTATTTAGAGTAGATATAAGGAAGAAGTTCTTCACTCTGATGGTGGTGAGACACTGGCCCGGGTTGCCCAGGGAAGCTGTGGATGCTCCATCCTTGGAAGTGTTCAAGGTCCAGTTGATGAGGCTTTGAGCAACCTGGTCTAGTGGGAGGTGTCCCTTCTATGGCAGGGGGGTGGGAACTAGATGATCTTTAAGGACCCTTCCAACACAAACCATTCTGGAGTTTATGATCCTGTATTGGTCAAATGACTTATCTCTGCCCATAAGTCTCACTAATTATATTTCTTTCTTTTTAGTATTTAATTCCCAAAGGATGTCTTCTGTCCAGACCGTTGTTTAGAACTTCACCTTTTGCATTCATATTCTAGGGGAATTTTGACAGCATCTGATAGAGCACCCCATACTTATTCTTTTCCGAAACAGATTCCCGATGAGCTTCTCCTGCGTTAAAAATAGTCCTTTGCTGTTCCCATGTCTTGAACATTTAATTGCAATGTATCAAGAGAAGAACTTGCAGGTTTCACTCACTTTACATTTAAAACAACAGTTACTCCACGTCGGATCTGCTGGAATCAGTCAAGATACTGCCACAGGTCTGCGACCGCTGTGCTCACTGGTGGCAGTGGGATCAGCATCTGGCCTTTGCTTCAGGCAGAAGCGTGTTCGGTGGCTTCATGCTAAAGAGTGAGTCTAAACTTTGTTTTGAAGTCTGCTCCTTGTCCAAAACCTGGTCACTCTGGTTGTGTTGATGAGGAGGGGCTGAAACCCTTGCTTTGCTCTTGTGAATGCAGTTAATTTAAGCATGGGAATATCTGTGTGTTTACTATTCATAAATTATGAGGCAAAGTCCAACCACAATGTGAATTATATTCTCACTAATTTAATAATGCAAAACGTTTTTTCTCACCTAATGTGTTAATAATAGGCTGTGTTGACACCACATGGATGATTTCATTCAGAGTGTATGTTCCATAAGGAACTCATGTGAAACTGTCTTAATTTTCTAGGAGGGGAGGTACCATCATCCCACTTTATTGTGTAGAAGGTGACACACAAGTTCTGCTCAGAAATATGCATTTTTCAGTCACAAATACTGTTTTTCTCAGAGCATTTTACTTGGTCTGTGGCAGCACTAGTAAGAATAACAGAATGAGTAAATATTACGGCCCCAGCAGTGAAAGTCTGAATATGTCCTGAGTTATTCTTAGACTATTAAAGAGCAGACCAAAGAATTCAAGCATATGCGTTCCTACCTCCAAAGTTCACTTTATTTCATTATATTTCTGGATTGGAGAACTGAAATATGGTTCTTTATATTGGATCTATTTTATATCTAGAGGCTACTGCTTAAGCTTCCTTAAGTTTGAACCTGATGTTGTGATAAGTTAAATTAATCCTTGATGAGATGAGTGCGTATAGAAGTTTTCCAGATTTGTAACTTGTGGGACTTTTTTGGCATTAGAAATGCAGGATATTTTTATTAAATCCAGTGTAGTTCTGTTTCCATTATGGTCAATTATGTCCATATGTTCCATAAGTTTGTTGGCTTTGAGTATAGGAGACAATTAACGTTGATACTGTGCTGAGTCTGAATCCACCGACTCTGAAGTACGCAACATGGGATTATTTTTGTTTAAAGCAAATGAAATGTTTATGAAAGGATCTGCGATGTCAGGCAGTTGATGGTAAGACATCAAGTGAAATTGCCCAAACTCAGTCATGTAGAACATGGAGTGATTACTTGCTGGGGGCTCCTCAGGGTCACCCAGTGCTGGTGATTTCCCAGATAATTCTGGGAATTATCTATAATTCCCCATAATTCTATCCTGTTAGCACTTCCTTGTTAATTTTCATGGACTTGTGGTGGGCACTCTTCAGCCCTGTTCTGGTGATTCTGGGGTCTGTCTTGTCCATGTCACCATGCACACTTTGTGTGTCAACCCAGCACAGCACTTCCTTGCTGGATTGGATGTCATCATCTCCCTACATTGTCACCCTTAATTTAAATCTCTCATTACCAGGCTGGCTAGCCTGTTGGCAAACATGCTTTTTCCTGTCTTGGTCTGATGGATCTGATCTCTTCCTACAAGACCCATCCATTGGGATATAGAGAGGCTCCTGGTTGCCTGAAATGTGGGCTTATGTTAGTCTGTAATTTTTTTTTTTTTTTAAATACTATGATTAGTAATCCTTCTCTCCCTGAAATCCTGTCTCCCGTGAAAGCTTTTTGTCTGTGCTTAAAGGAAGTGATCTCCTTTGCATGTTCTGGTGCCCAAGAAGGCCACCAGCATCCTGGTTTGTCAGCACTAGCGTGGTCAGCAGGACCAGGGCAGGGATTGTCGCCCTGAACTGGGCACTGGGGACACCGCTTCTCAAATCCTGGTGTCAGTTTTGGGCCTCTCGTTGCAAGGACATTGAGGGGCTGGAGCGTGTCCAGAGAAAGGCAAGGAAGCTGGGGAAGGGTCTAGAGCAGGAGTGTGGTGAGGAGCAGCTGAGGGACCTGGGGGTGTTGAGCCTGG
>JAVSBS010001324.1:69997-85130 GCA_033124195.1 Coracias cyanogaster
GTGCTGAGGGCCAGGGGTTAGTGGTGCCCTGGCAGTGCTGGGGGAACAGTTGGACGCGATGATTTAAAGGTCTCTTCCCACAAAAACGATGCTGTGATTCCATGATCCATCCCAGGCAGGCAGATGAAAGAGTTGCAGTAAAAAACCTTCCTGCAGGATGGGAGCTTGGGATCTATTTTTTGTCTGATTTGGAGCCTTTTATTTGGTCCTCCTTGCATTTTGAAACCTGTGTGTGTTTCCCACAGCCACACGTAGCAGGAACTCACCTTCAAAGTGGTGAGTGTGCAACGGTTTGTCTGCAATGGGCACAAAACTCCCATTTATTGTAAATGAACCAATTACTGTAAATCGGAGCCCAGACTGCAGCAGCAAAGGCAACACTCAGCTGGAAAACATTTCCAGTGCCCATCAATGGAGGTTCTGCAGATGCTTTCTTGCAAGCCCTGAGCATCCCCGAGAGCCGCTCCAACAGCCAGACCCTGCGGTCAGTTACTCTTTGTCCCCATGTTCTTCATGAGCTCAGCGTCTGCCCAATGCCACAACAGCTTCACGGAAGGCAGGAGGCAAAATAAGCCAAGCCCAAAGACCTGGGTCTGGCTGACCTCGGCAAGGAATTTTCATTGCTTGAGGTTAGCAACCTGCAACTTGGCTGGGCCACAGAAGTGATAATGGTCCAGCAAATGCCACCTCTGGGTGAGCCCCAAGCCCCTGTCCCCCAGGTCAGGCAGGAGGGAGGTGGAGGGTCAGCACACACAGGGACAGGATGGAGATGTGTCCTTGTGACATGGGGCATGAAGACGGTTGGATGAAATCAGGCAAAACACCAACATCTTGATATCTTCCCAGAGACTCTTTCACGCCTCCCAGGTTTTTCTTGCGGTCACCCCCATTTCCCAGCCCCAGATCCCTGCCTGACCTCAGGCCTCATATGCAGGACATGGTAATTCAGACCACTGAAGTCCTGGACCTCAATAGCATCCCTCCTCCCCAGCCTGCAGCTCTGAGAATAGCACAGACCATGCTCACGAGCTCCTCCTGAGGATTTATCCATCTCAGATGTTTGTGGAGATCAACCCACTTGGACCTGTTCCACATGGAGCCCCCCAGACATGCTGACCATCTAAGAGATTCTCCACAGTCCACCAGCTCCTTCTGCCCTTAGACACAGCCGCCTTCATGCCCCATGGGGTGGCTACAACCACCACAAACATGAGACTCAGCATCACATGGCCATCTCCCCGTAACTCGGCAGCAGATGGCATGGGGGGGGTGCTGGAGCAAGACACTGGAGGTGCCCCACAGCCACCACATCCTGTTCTGGGGTGAATCAGGACCTGCTGTATTTAACTTCTAAAATTATCTGTTTCCTGGGGTCACTGTTGGTGCCAGCAGCTCAACCTCCCCAGGGCCCGGTGGCACTGGGCAGCATTGGGAGCTGCAGGTATCCTGGCAAGCAGGCCCACTGGGAAGAAGAGGTTGGTTTGGAGTCCCTTTTATGGGGTGACAGGCATGGAGCCAGGATGATGTCCCCTGCTTGCCAGGTGGCCAGAAGCTCTTCACAGCCCTGCTATGATCTTACTGCTGCTTTTCACCCCATAAACCCACCCCTTCGACAGGGCTTTTATCACCCTCAGGGTGGCCAGAACATTTCCAAGCAGGGCTTTTGATGCAAGAACAGTTGAGTGGTGGAGTCTCCACCCCTGGAGGGGTTTCCAAGCCATGGAGATGTGGTGCTGAGGGCCATGGGTTAGTGGTGCCCTGGCAGTGCTGGGTTAACGGCTGGACTGGATCATCTTTTCTTCCAACCGAACTCATTCTGTGATTCATGGAGAAGCTTCCATGGCACAGCACTCTGGCTGTAGGTAGTATTTCTGGTGATTTTCTGTGATGAGGCCAGGTCATGCAAATGAATTGTCTGTATCTGCCAACTCCCTGCTGATTGGCAATGTATGGGTGTGGTTGTGTGGGAAGCTCTCCTACCCGCTGTGACTGCTTTGCCACCTCCAGAGAAACAGGAGGCATCAGTTGCTGGACAGTGAGGCTGACTCTGGATTGTAAACACCACCTGTGGACTGGCTCCTGGTGAACTGTGTTCACGACCTCAGTGTTTCTCCTGAAGAAAATCCTTATCCTTATAGCAAACCGTGGCCAACTGAAACCTGCTGGGATTAGACGGGGCATTGCAGACACTGCTCGTGCCCAGCTCCAGCGCACGAGGCAGCGCTGCTGTTCTGCTGCCTCATGTAGAGCTTCGACACACAATATTAATTCACTGCCAAACAAAATAAATCTGACAGCCGAGAAGGTTCTCTCCAGACTCGCTCCTCTGACACTGGCAAGACTAAACTGTTTGTAAAGACACCCGTCACCCACTGACTCCTTTCCCGTGACACCCGCCGCTTCTGTCAAGATGCTGTTTTAATCCTGCCCCTTCAGTCAGCACCTGACACAGCTTTTGAGATCCAGTCGCTCATGCGGTGGTCAGTCATACTTTGATAACGTGTCTGTCATCGTGTTGAAACAGTCATACGGTGACATCCTTTATGGGCACGAACATGTTTTAGAGATGAACAAAAAGGATTGGCCTTTAAAAAGAAGCGAGGGTAGCATTTCCTCATGGTGAAAAGACATATAATTTGAAATAATAGTATGTCAATAGCGCTTATAGGAAATTGTTGTGAAATGGGAATTTCAAGATCAGCCGTTAGCTGGGCGGGAGGACCGCGGTGCTTTCTAAACCAGAAGCCTCATCCGAGTGTGGTCCTGAAAATATTCCTTGTGGTTGTTGCCACTGCGGTCCCATCAGCTGAGCCGCGGCGATGGTGGGTGCGGACCTTAATGCTGCTTGGCATTGGGCTGAATCCTAACTGCACACCTTCTGACGGGTAATATCACGTAATTTCAACATGATTGAGTAAATGGTTATTTCAGATTAGGGGCAAAAGCCCACGGTTGTGATTATACACACATATCCAGCACTTTCAACTTGCTCGGTGCTTTCACCAGGATGTACATCTGAATACGTGTTATAGGTGTAATTTTAAGTGGTTCCATTTGTTAAATCACAGATTAGCCACTTCTGCCCCAAACTACTAAACTACCTAAACTATAGGAGGTCACTGTTAATGCAAGGAATGATTATAAGTGCAGAATGCTGTAGAGGGGCTTGCTGCTTGAGTGTGATCACCAGACGTCGTGATCTAATTGCTCATTTAACTAATTTAACAAATCCCAAAGCAGCTAGAGAGTTTTATTTATTTAAAAGTGGATTCTATATTATTTAAAGATATTTTATTCATCTGAATTTAAAGTGATTCATTTAAACCTCTACAAAGAGAAACTACAGTTCTCATTGCAATTTACCCTCCCCCTCCTCCCCCCCACCCCAGGTCTATTCATTATTTGGGCAAAGTTAATATTTCAATTTAAAGAGGAGGATTTTATGACTCTCATTATTGTTTGCTAAATTACAGAGTTGCTCATAGTTGTTTGAATGGGAACTAAATAGTTCTTGTACCATGTCAAAGTTAAAATAGTTCATAGCTCTGGATGTAAAAGGTATAATTTAAGGTGGTTATAAGGCCGTATTAAGCAAGGCAGTTAATTTAAGAGTTTGCTTAATTTTCTAACTGCTTCTATTTTTTTTCATACATTTATGCTATAATGTCCTCTAGACATATTAAAATGCGTTATCAGCCGGCGAGCAAACCTCCCTAAAGATGTTTGTATTCATGAGGCAAGTGTAAGCAGAAGAAACATAGCTTTATTTCACTTACTCCGCTGCTTTGTTCATTAAGCTAATTACTGTATTCTACATTCCTCTCTTTCATCTGGCTTGTTTCTGGAGCTTGATCCTTTCCCAACCCTGAATCGACTGTTACTGAACAGTTGAAGCTGAACAGGAAGGAATTGCAGGTGTCAACTCACAGTTTACAAATATGACATCTCCTCTGGCATAGCTGGAAATATGAAATATTGATTTATGTGCAGTAAAAGGTCTTATAAAAATGATCACATACACATGAGAGATTAATGCGCTGGAGATCAATAGAAATTTCATTCTTGACGCTAGACTGTCACCTATGGTGAAATGCTAAAATACAGAAATCAATATTATCTATGAAATGTCAAATTTATTATAATTATGAGGATGAAAGCTGGCCAAGTGGCTCCCAAGAGAGAAGGAAGGATAGGTTACTGTGCTGAAGCATCCTTCATGTCCCTTGTTCACTTGCTGCCAATTTGAGAGCAATATTGGTGCAGGGGGTTTTCAGGCATTATGTATCGCTGTGCAGTAACAAATTCCTCCTGGAATATTTAACTCTTGAATCTGACAATAACACAAGCATCTCCGCAGTCAAACGGTTCACGAGTTTTAGAGGAATATAGTGTCCTGTGTGCAGAAGGCAGAGATGTTTCCCAGCACGGATCACGGCCTGCTCCCAGCCCACGCTGGGAGAGCCCAGCTTGGGGGTTGCACCATGCTGAGGTGGTCTTCCTCCAGTTGAACGTAGGCCCACTTCTGCTCTTCACCGTCCTGTGCTGGGAGGGAATTTAACTTTGCGTTTTCTGTGGTCTTAGCTATCAGCTTTACTCCTAAAATATCGCCCTTCGGTCCCTGCTGCCATACGGGGATTCGCTGAAGGGATTTTTAGGAGTTTGTGGCAGCCAACCCGCTTCACCTATCAAATTTACAGAGTGTCCCGAAAACTAATACCAAACTGAAATGTTATGAACTCGTAAAAAAATAATAAGAGACTACAGGTACTTCACAGGTTTGGGGTTTTTTTCCCATTCTTTTAAAGATCTGATTTAAGTGGGAATATTCCCAGAGAATGTTAGTACAAAACACTTGTCCATGAGGGGTCTGTGTCATTCTGGGGCCAATTCTGGTATTTTGGGAATGCTGTTAAATATATGGGGCCATAGAAAAGCTCTGAGTCCAGGACTTCTTGCAGCTGAATCATGTCTTCCTTAATAATGCTTGCGTCACCTTTTATTTCTGTTGCATCAGGTACTTGATATCACTTACCCTGTCTTAATCACGCAAAAAAAATTCCTTTTAGGTCCCTTTTCTATCCCTTTGGTGTCCTTACTTCCCACCAGAGTTCTGTGCTCCGTGAGGACCCTCTGCCTCTCAGATGCCGCAGGTAACACCCTCTAACACTTTTTTGAATGGCCTTTGTGTAGAATGAGTTTCTCTTCATTTTTCTGGCCCTTGCTCTACTTTTCTTATTTCAGCATTATCCTCTGAGTGGGAAGGCGAGGATACTGCTCACCCACCATAATGTGACCTTGGCTGCTGGCACCTTTATCTTTGAAAGAAAAGATTTCTTTTGGCTTATCAATATTTCCACTTCCTAATCTGTCACGCACATGGTCCTGATCTTGTCTGCTTTGCTTGTGGCTTTTTTGGGGGCAGGAAACTGGTATTCCCACATGTCAGTAAAGGGAGAGAGTTACCTGCTGCTGCACAGTGGGCAGTAAACTTGGCTTAGAACAAGATCTGAATTTTCCTGTACTCTTTTCATAGGTAAATAGCCTTTGAAATGTTGATATGTTTTTTTTTTTTTTCTTAATATTCAGAGAAACAAAACTGGTGCATGCAGCAATGCAAAAGAACATTGCCTATAGCCTCACCACTGCCTGCAAGCATCACCTGTAGCCATGAAGGCACAGCTCCTTCTGAGTTCAGGGACTCCTGGGAAGGACAAATGCTGATTTGCTACTACTTTTATGTGCTGCAAATTAATTGAGAGAAAATATATTGCTTGGTCTACTTTGGAAATGGGATTTGAACTAGAAAACAGCAGTTAATGCTTTTTTATTTTGTTTTTAAAAAGAAAGCCATTGTTCCGTGTGGGTTGCAGGAACTGCTGGTCCTCAGGCAGGGCTGAAAAACCCTGTTATAAAAGTCAGTGGTTCTTCTGCTTATCTCTTTAAAAAGTAGTGGAGATATCCAAACGACTTCTAAGAGACTTGAGAAAGAAAATCCAGCTCAAGCTCACACCTTGGTTGAAAAAAATCTCCAAGGAGCTTGCAAAACTGTGTACCGCTGTGCTTGCGTGGTTAGCAGGTCAGTTTGAATTTCCCGGTCTGCTTGTCTGCAGCCTAACGTAGCAGCATTGCAGGAAAAGCGTTTATCACATATTGGTCACCATGACCTGTAACTTAAAGGTGTTCTTCATACACGCTTCCGAAGAACACAAGTGAGGAGTTCACTGAAATCTTGGGCGGTAGAGCTGAGTAGACAGACTCTATGAAGAAGGAACTGTTCATATTTTTCTATTTATATCTTTCTGTTTAAAATATTTACGTAATGATTTATCTCTGATGGGATATGATGTGTCCGCAGCTCAAAATACAGACATGTATGGATATACATGGAGCTGGGCTTGACAGTCCTCATGGATCCCTTCCAACTTAAGATATTCCGTGGTTCTATGATTCATGCAGAATGGGATAGTGATGCCAGTTGTCTGTCTGGGCAGCATGGTTAGTCCAAAGCTTTAAATTGGCATTGGAATCTTTTTACCCCATTTTTCAGAGGATAAAGTTGATTCAAAAGATGATTTGTGCCAATTTAAAAAAAAAATATTCTGAATTTAGATGTCAAACTTCAGATGGTTTGAACCTAGCTTTCAGGAATATTATGTCCAAGGAATGTTGTGAAAATATATGAGACCAAACCAGGCTCTGGGCTTTTTGTATAGATGCAGACAATGATGCTGATAATGGTTCTGGGAAAGGATCATTCAAAACCCAAAGATATTTCTCTTCAAAGTGTGTCTGGCAACTACAAGCTCACCCGATTCCTCCATGAGGAAGATTCAGCTGCTGCTGTTTACAATGAATGGATGAAATAGACCCTTATGGTAGGAAAAAAAAAGTCTTTATCACCTTTAATTGCTGAATAATTCCTTATTCATACATCATTCATTTCTTAATACTTCTCTTTTCCAGAACCTTTGCATTTTAATGCATTTCTAGTTAAGGAAATGTATTGGTGAAGTTTACTTCTGTTTGTAAAACGTACTTTATTTTATTTTATTTTTTTGTAATGGGTTGAGGCAGAGGAGGAAGAAAAGATTTATTTTTTTTCTATTATTACACTGTAGCATTTACACAGTTTTTCTAAACAGAGATTTGGGCAGATTTTTCACCTTTTTCCCAGCTTCTTAAGGTTTTCTGTACCTCAAGTAGCCAAAGCAGTTCAAGTTAATACTTAATGCAACACACTTTAAGAGATAGGCATTTCTTGCAGTCAGGTCTCAATTAAGAGATAAAAGACAAAAAGTGCAAAGCACTTGATAAAGCTCAGAATACAAGGACCGGCATGGAAGTGCTTGAAGCTGTCCATAGCGATAACTGGATAGTCAGCTGGAATCTTCTTGAAATGAAGTGGGTGCTCTAACTTATCAAATTCCACATATGGGGAAATTATTGGTGCCCACAGGGGTGATTAACACTAACTCAGTGGGTCAGAAACAAGCTGGGATAAAGGTGAAAACTGTATCTGACTATCAACACCAAATACATCCATTTAGAGGAAGATAGCGGTATTTTTTTTTTTTCCGCCTCTCTATATATCTCCAGTTGTGCAGGTTGTCAGGGTAGTTGCACCGGAGAAGCTGCATATATAGAGTGTGCTGTATAATGTGCAAATTGCAGTGCACATTAAAATGTAATCTATTTTAATAAGTCATATTAAGATTACATTTTAGATAATTGTGTGTTTATCTTATACAACAAATATTTGCCCTCGCTGTATATATTCTCTGTCACTCTCTCTCTCTTTAAATTACAAGTACTAGCACCAAAAGAGAAAACAACATAACATTTAACTGATATAATGGAACAATCAGCTGAAGCTCAGGTAATCAAACCTAGGAGGTGACGTGTGGCTTGAAAGCCACCACATCACCACTGAGGTCCCTGCAGTGGCAGGGAGCTGTGGTTCCTGTCCATCCCTGTGGCAAGTTCATGGGCAATGAGTGGACCTTGGGGCTGGGATGGGCTCACAGACGTCAGTTAAGAAAGTGGGGTCCAAAATTACCCCTGGTGTAAACAGTCACAGTCAAGGCGTGCATTCCTCGCTCAGGGTTTTAGGGCTGTTGGCCTGTTCAAGTGTGTCTCTAGCTGTCCTCATGGTGAGGAGGCTCCCATGTCCCCATCCCCATCGTGAGCAGCCCCTGGGCATCTTCCTGCTCCTCCCTGTGCTGGCCCTCACGCTCCTGCAAAATCTGTGGAGTGACTGAACAGTCTGCCTTCAAATCCCTCCTTCAAAGGTCACCTCTGCCATGATTCCTACCAAAAAATTGGGAGTGGGGAGGCAGCTACTGTGCCAAGACCATCGTTGCTACCCTGATCATCACCCTCGTCTGGCTTCTTTCTCCGTGCTCCTCCCTCCCGTGCCACAACACCCGGGGCTTGGCTGGCAGTTTTGGGGGGGTGTCAGGGCTATTTAATCAGGGCCTGGATTAAGATGGTAATTGCTTAATTGTGAAATTAATTGAGTATGAGTCAAGAATAGTATTATTCTGGTTCCCGTTCCAGGCTTTTGCGGTTTACTCATCATCTCATTCCTAGGTTGTTGTTTGTGGTTACTGCTGCTCATTGTCTTTTATTTTCCCTGGAAAGCTGCAAAACTGCTTGAGGTTTTTATAATCTGTGTTAGTAAGAGAGGCGTTGAGTAGGAGTTGATACCTGCTGGATTTGATTAGGAGTTGATACCTGCAGCACGTTTCAAAGGTGATTAGGACAATGACCGTGCTACAGCAGAGCCATGATCCAGACAGTCTTTCAAAATGGATATTACTCTCAAGGTTTCAATCATTAATGTATAACAAACTGACAATGTTTGCTTTTATTTTTGATCAGCAGAAGCTGAGAATTCAAATAAAAAGATTCCTGGGCATCTTTTGCTGGAACATTGAACAGCCTATTTCTTCAATTGCAGATCCTGGACGCCCATTGTGGCAGGGGCAAGTATTTTTGTTTTGTGCACGCACTGCACATGGTGTTTATTCAGCCTCAGAGCCCCTCACCCTTATTTGCTTACTCCATTAAGATTTTTTTTCATTTCTGTTAGATTTTTTTCCTGCTTTCTCAAGCACACTGTGACTTCAAACCTATCATTTGCTCAGCTGACAAATTTAATTGATGACAGAAAATAAGACTAAATGTGCACACTTCTCGTACAAGAAAGTGTTCAGGAACAATCGGATGAACAATGGTGTCAGCAATAAAACTTTGAGTGAAATTGGACTGGCACTGGCTGACCCTGGCTGTAATCTTTGTTCTTGTGTATTGGACTTAATGTCAATAGGTTAGTCACGGTGACATCCTTCAGCCTTGAGGATTGAGGGCACAAAGCATCTTCTTCCCCAGCCACAAACAAACTAACAACTTCAAATGCCTCTTAACCTTCATCTCCATGAGCTTCAAAGGATCAGCATGAGATGCATCTTCATCCCTCATAGCAGCAGAAATCCAAGGACAATATGATCAGTAGGCTCGGGGGCTGTGCCTCCTCTTCTGCAAATGTCTTCTTTTATTCCCCTTCCCTTAAAAAGTAAGGAGATGGGAAGGCCATCACTGTTTTGGTGCAGACCCTTATTCCCCGCAGATATTTATACCTATGATAAAGTAGATCCAAGTTACTAATGTGAAAAATGTCCGGGGAGACCTCACCTGGAGTATTTTTTACATTTGTTTTCTATTTATTGCTTATAATCAATAAGGGAATGTTTTAGTACCCAGAACCTTTCCCTCTTTTTGTGTTTTTATTTCTTCTCCTTTATGGCTTCCTCTTTTTGCCTTAAAAACTGAACATAAAAAAAACAGCATTAAAGCAGCGCCGGGTTTGAATAATGTAGTGTCCCTGAGTCAGGATGTTCAGAGTGTGAGATGACCACCAGCCACTCGTGCACTTTTTTTCCTTAACTTCACATCATTAACTCTGCTCCCCCATTAAAAAGAGATGCCGTAAATTGCCAGAGGTAGGGAGAAAGCAGAGGAACAGCCATGGTCTGTCCAACCACGGTGTTAGCGCGGAGCAATAACGGGGACTGGTGCTACCTGCTTCCAGGATGGGGGTGAGGCTGTTGGGAAATGTGGTTACACTAAGGGTGCTCTCTAGTAGTTGCTTAATATTCCATGGAGGTGTTTCGTGTTGCTTGGGCTGGTGCCTGGGGAAATACCACCCGCTCCCTTGAAAAAAGAGGAAATGTCTCCAGCAGCGTGTTATACTCTAAGTAAACTCTGAGTAAAGTAAAGGTTAATCAAAGTTGTGTCTTGCTAAAAGGAACTCGCAAGCTTAATTGTGCTCCTTGCGTAAGTGGCCAGAGGCTGCATAAATCCAAGAAAGATCGGTAATATTGCAGTGTTAAAGTTGACCACATTCTTTGCTCGTTGCTGGTTGTTTTTACCCTGTGGATTCAGTTTCCAGCTGCCTAGTGATTCTTCCACTTATTCTTTGGACAACCTTCCTAGTTAGCTGCAACTCAGGTGGGTCTGCAGCTTCTCACCTGCCCGTAAGGCCCAGCCTGTTGGAAATGCCCGTGTCTCGTTCCTGGCCTCAGGACACAAGTATTCCTTGGAAGACCTGATCCAGAGCGCAGCGCCTGATAAACCTGCACGTCCCCTGACCACTTCCTCTCTTGCAAAAAAACTTTTTGCTAACTCACTTGCACAACACTTGAGTTGCAAGACCAGATCCATCTCAGTCCAAGTTCTGATGGTCAAGAACATGAGAAATGTGGTGGGAATTGACTTCAGAGGTAACAGCATGGTATGGAAGAGAATGAGAGTGAGAACTCAAGTGCTGCTGAAGATGACTTTTATTAAACAGAACTACCACAAACTTTAACTTTTATCTAAGGCATTTTGGGTTGAAGGGAACAGCACAAATCTCTAACTGAGCCACCAGGATTTAGTTCTCTGCTTGGACAGGAGATAGACTTTGAGGGTCAAGCTCTTGTACGCATGCATCTGTCACACAGCAAACAAGTCCTTCAGCTTCTTCCTGCTGTCACTAACGTTGTAAATAAGTGGTATTCCTTGAAGCAGTATACTTCCTGGGCCATCAGGGTCTTCTGATGCTGTGCTAGGGCATGCAGTGCGAGATCTGAAGCCCATGCTGGACCTTCTTGCTAGACCATTGTGTGCCAGCAACTTTTATGGGCATTTGCTTCCCCTGGTAAAGCACAGACAATGGCTCTTTCCTCATTGCTTCTGTGAAGTATTTGAGATGTTTGAATCTGTTTAGGAAATACACCGTGCCTTGCCTGACCTGTGTTAATGAGACCAAGGATGGACAAACGAGGTAACAAAAGAGGTAACAAGCATCTCCTGGGATGTGGTACCTTTGCCATTTATTGTCCAGAGCTGGGTTGCCACTAGCTGCCTCCCCTCTCCAGAACCTTCATCTGGGCTGCGTGCCGAGAGATAACCTCATCCTAGCCCGGGCACGGTTCTGCGTTCAGTTTTCATTCCTCAGGTCGGCAACTGTCACTGAAATCACTGAAAAAAACCCCACGAGGATTATCCCTGGAAAGAGGGGGAGCTGGTTGTTTATTAATACTAGCTTTTCCCAGCCAAAGGAGGGGTCTACCCCGTTACACCATCTTACCTGGACTTATTCCTTCAGGCAGTACGGACTGGCCCTTCCAGCACCACCGCTACTGCAGCCGTCTGCACGGGCTTTGCTTTCCCTCTGCAAGGCACAGGGCAAGAAGACAAGTCCCATTCCAGGCCCTGTTTGATAGTGTGCCACAACTTGAGTTAAGCAGGTGGCAGGGTGAAATATAAAAGGCTTGCTACACAAAGAATTTTTATTTCCTGGTTTGTGCCTGCAGGGGAGGAATTA
This sequence comes from Coracias cyanogaster, assembly GCA_033124195.1. Taxonomy (NCBI): domain Eukaryota; kingdom Metazoa; phylum Chordata; class Aves; order Coraciiformes; family Coraciidae; genus Coracias; species Coracias cyanogaster. The sequence goes on from JAVSBS010001324.1 coordinate 81,867, forward strand.
TGAAAGCAAAGCAGAAACCTGACAGCCGAAGAGCATCCAGAATTTCTAAATGAACGGTTTTATTGTTCTTTTACAAAGCTATGCAGATTAATTACAATTTACAAATAAAAGGGGTCTTTGCGATGATGGGCTGTTAGGAAAATTAACAAATGGCAAAATGGTTCATTATACCTCCAGAAATTGGTTTCTAAAGCTGCCCCAATAAACTGTCTTGGTGCACTTGACTCCATCCAGCAGACCCTGCAAGTGGCACGGCTCAGCTAGAGCACAAGCTTTTTCATCTATGGCAGCGTGAAATGATAAACAAGCAGCAGCAGCAGCTTCATTTTCCTGAGAGGTAACGTGTTTATGCGGGGACCGCTGACAAGGACCTCAGCAACATGCGCGGGTTTGGGGGCACCCCACGCTGAAGGCTCCGGTGCCATGATCCCAAGCCTTTGCTTTGCCTCCTTTGACGGCGACCAAACCCCCAAAGCAGCAGCTGCACCGTGGCCTCGGCGCTTGGAACCGTTCTGCTTAAGCAATAAGCACCCCTTGCATTTCTGAAATTAATAAAGTTAGTTTGAACCTCAAATGTCACTTATTTGCTTTCCTATTTTCATAGGTGATTTCACTAAGCAGAGGCACTTGCTAATCCCACATTCACATAGATAGAAGGTCAAAGTTGGTCAGTGAGCCAAGAAATACCATATCAGGGTTTCTTTCCTCTCCAATTGAAAGAGGTATAAATTGTGGAATTAGTGTATTGATTGAAGGCTACAACTTCAAGCAATCAGTTTTTCTGGCTTGACAAGATTATTTTATCCTACTTTTCTTTTATTATTATGTGTTGTATTTGAGTCATCCTTCAGGCAGATGAAGTGACAGCTTGATTTAACTCAATAAAATCCACCAGTTAGGAAACCTACTGAGCCGAACAAAAGATGAAAACGACTGCAAGGGGAAGGTGCACAGTTAGTGTAAGCAAGCATAGCATGCTGAAAGGAGACAATATTAACCGAAATTATGCTCTAATCAATGCATTTCTATGGAAACTTGGAAGAAATTTGTAAGACCTTCGTGCTGGGCCAGCAAGCAGATAACGGTGGGTTTCTTCTAAAAAAGTAAAAATAAAATTTCTGCAACTGAGTGCCAAAAACACCACTTCCATCACAGCTGTGCTGTCCTGTCATCGCAAAAAGTTGGATTATGTTGCTTTGCCAGCAGATTTTAATGGAGATGCTTAACCAGGAGTTTATAATTGTGTGGCAATTAAAACAGCATTGAGTCTTTGGACAGTAGGTCTTTGGAATGACCACAGGGGCTCAAGAGCATGTGCGTCGCACAGCGATGGGCTGACCCTGGCCGTAACCTCCCCACTAACTAGTCATTGATTGTTTAACCAGGAAGCTTTATTATATACTAAAATGAGTGTTTTTCGTCTGCACATAAGAGTTTCTTTCCTCTTGATCCTGCCTGAGTTGATCCATGGAGCAAATAACACAGAAAAAGGACCGTGTAAGGTAGTGACCTCTTCCTCTAGCAACTTGCCAGAGGTCCTGGTGCTCATTCAACCTGGTTCTGAAAATGTGCTTAAACCCAAATCCATGACCCCTTTTTCACTTGATCTGCACGGGAAATCGGTGAGGCCCTGCATGGTGGAGGCTGTAATATGTTACAGGAGAGCAGGAGCCTGCTGAAGTGAGTCTCTGAAGTGACCCGTGTTGGCTGTGGGCGTGAAGATGAGGTGGCCAAGGTGTAGCAGACAACATTATCAGGAAAAGGTGGTCCAGACATTGCCTTGGGGTTTCAGCAGTGCAGCTGTATCTACTCACTGATACTGGTTTCTCAGTAGATGTGACTGGGAAAAAAATGCTGTATTGATGTGTAACAAATAATCTCAGTGCGTTGTTTAGGAAGACAAAGCAGGAAAGGGTAACTTGAGGCATGTTATTGTTGTAATTGTTTAGTCCTATTTCTAATCACGCTACTTTCTCCCCCTTCCATCGAAAGCCCCCAAGTCTCCTCTGACTGGGGCTCTATTAGCTGCACTGTTCACTTGATGTTTTTCTCCTTCCTTGGTGGAGATCTGCCACTGATCTGTTATCACCCTTCAGATGGGACAGTGAGAACCATGTCATCCTGGCTTCCGTTGTTTCTGTGCAAGTAAGGGCTTAGTTATGTTCATCGCATGTGTGCAGGTACCGAACAGCACCTGGTGAGACGCTGAGAGTAAATATAGCAACTTTATGGTCCTCTATGCTGGCTGTTAAGTGACTGTATATGGCACAATAAATCTGAATTGTTGTACCTTGTCCTATTCTGGAAGGTTTCTGAGGCTGTTGATATTGCCCTCAGCAATTGGCCTTGATTTCCTTTGGGATCATGTTACTGTTTGATGTTTTTCCTTAAATAACTTCACCCAGAAGCAGGAAAACACAATTCTGACCATAAAGAGGTCACTGGTATTTTAATCCTTCCCAACTGGAGGGAGGGTGCAGTCTGGGGTGTGAGGATGTGATGGTCTGGGGGGGGTTCACCTGGCACCATGAGGCAAAGTTTGTTCAGCGTTTGTTTAGGGACTTAAAGCCTTTTAAAGACTGTCGTTGAATATCACAGAAGATATGATCTAAGAGCAATTAGATGAGGCAAAGGCTTCTTGGCGTGAGGGGCTGGAGGAAAGCAGTGGGGGTTCTGCTGGGAGGGTGGGCATGTGTGAGAGGAAGGCTGGCTCATGGGGACCTGCAGCTGGAGGAGGGACACGGGCCAGTCTCTGCAGGCACAAAGCAAAGCCATGCCTTGTCTCGTGGTCCCACAGGGATGTTGCATCCAGGGCAGCATGTCTAGGTGATGTCTCTGCCATGGTGCCTGTCTATGTAAAGGAAGGTGGCACCTGCAGTGCACCTGGGTAAGTCCAGAGAGGGGAAAATCTTCGGAGTCTACCCTTCCCTTCCTGAAAGCCTCAAATGTTGTATTTTGATGACTGAGGAACTGCTGAGGGACATGGCGGTGTTGAGCCTGGAGAAAAGGAGGCTCAAGGGAGACCTTCTTGCTTTCGACAACTCCCTGAAAGGAGGTTGGAGACAGGTGGGGTTGGTGTCTTCTCCCAAGGAACAAGTGACAGGACAAGAGGAAACAGCCTCAGGTTGCACCAGAGAAGGTTTAGGCTGGAGATAAGGAAAAATTTATCCCTGGCAAGGGTTGTTGTGGGCTGTGCCAGGCTGCCCAGGGCAGTGGTGGAGTCCCCATCCCTGGAGGGGTTTCCAAGCCGTGGAGATGTGGTGC